>LPNX010146345.1:99814-120615 GCA_001517045.1 Pseudotsuga menziesii
CATAAGGAGCACCTCGTTGGACCCCACCACAAGCTTCGCCCACTCTGATATGGACCATACACCATCACCAAGGCTATCGGGGACAATGCCTTTGAGCTCAATATTCCACCATTCCTTGTTCTGCACCCAGTGTTCAATGTGGACCGTCTTTGGCCCTACTTTCCACCTCTACTGGACACGTCAGACGTGGCAGAACAACTCACACCAACAGAGTTAAACCCCGACTGCATGGAACAAGCCACAACTGATCAGATTATGGACACATAGATCAATAACACTCTCCAGCAGAAGATCCATCTATATTGAGTTGTTAAAGCAGGCCAACTCCTTCACCAGGGAAAGTGGCTCACCGGGGACCAAGTTCAACAGAAGCTTCCTCATCTTATGGAGGAACTCAATGCAATGGGGACCATTGCTTCCTAAGGGGGGGAGAATGATCCAGGAGGATATTGGTGGCCACCCACCTATTCCTCTTGGACCCCCACCACCGTTTCTTTCAGTTTTCCAGTTTCCTTAATTGTAGCACAATTTACTATTTTTGGCAATTTTTGGGTCCTATACTTTTGGAGTCGTTTTGAGGCCCTAAACGACGTTTTCTTGGCATCGAATGGTCGGAAAAATATGAGTCCATTTTGAACTTAATATTTGTTGTTTATGGATGTAGTCCTTAAACAGATATTTCTAACGATGTATCATGCACGTCAAATGGAGGTAGTATGCTAAAGTTACGATCCCGGGAAATTGATGTACCAAGTTACCCAACAGGGCCCACATTAAGGCGTTTCACCTCCTAGGGTTAGGTTTTTTGGATGTGTAGGGTTTCCATTGTTTCTCAATAATATATAGGCCTTCAAGCCTCATTGTAACACAGATTTCAGAGGCATGTAGCCACCACATCTCTTCTCAGAGATAAGCTACCAGCACTCTAGCTAGTTTATTTCCATTCTGTATGTAAACAAGTTTCAGTTATTGATTAATGAAATGAAGTGTTATTTCCACTACATATTTGTTTCTATGGTTATTTGTGTATTCTGTTGCGTTCCTACATATAAACCTAGGAGGTGAAACGCCTTCAAGCCTCATTGTAACACGGATTTCAGAGGCATGTAGCCACCACATCTCTTCTCAGAGATAAGCTACCAGCACTCTAGCTAGTTTATTTCCATTTTGTATGTAAACAAGTTTCAGTTATTGATTAATGAAATGAAGTGTTATTTCCACTACATATTTGTTTCTATGGTTATTTGTGTATTCTGTTGTGTTCCTACATAAATCCGAATCAGATTGCTAGCGAAGCTTACCCCTAACATGATTGCTAGGGGCTCGACATACCCCCCAAGCTTCGTTTCGTTTGACGATTCTTCTTCCATACCCAACCTAAAAACCTGGTTACTAATGTGAAAATGTTCGCTAGGGGGGTAGGAAGAACGAGAATCAGGCAAGTGAAAAAAAGGTTCAAGTTCTAACACTAAAGGGAAGACTCGAATCAAGGTAATGGTATCTGTTTCATTTTTACACAAGCTTGAAACAGAAGGTAACTATGCTTGGAACATGGTTTCATTTTTATGCAAGCTTGAAACAAAAAGGTAAACTATGCTTAAGGAAATCCATTTCATTTTTTAACGAGCTTGACATAGAACGGGAACTTTGCTCATGAATGATTTCATTTTCATGCAAGCGCCTTATAAATACAAGCTCATGCCCATGGTTGAGGGAGAGAACTATAGAGGTATTGTTATGTTGTTGGATTGACCACTTAGTCCAAGCCATTAGAGAGCATAGAGAGCAAAGTTGGAGCTTATGCGGATGAAGTGTTTGTCTCGTGGAGATGCTTGTCGACACTAAGGCAATGGTTGTAAGCTTCTCCATACATCTTTAATGCAAAGCAGATTTTTGTCCCACATTACTGTTGTTTTGATTTCACATGTACATTTTGTTAGATTCCTTAGTCACTAACATGGATAAGTAGATGATTTTCTGGTATCTTTGATGTGTTTGCATGTTTGATCTGTTTACAAGTACACAGGTTCACTATTGAAGTAGCATTCCAAGTGTCTATGACATCCAGGGAAGGTCTTCATCCTTTGTCATTCACTCATTTGTTCTGGATCTAGACCATTCAGACCAGAGGAACAGCTTCTGTCCGCAAAAGGTGAAATATTCCTGGTTACAAATATGGCAACGCTGCTGGGGATTAAGGGCAAACATGTAAGTCAAAGGTCTTATCACATGGTGGTGACAAGATTTGGGTATAACACTGACCTATTGGGTCAAGCATAGACTTGAATCTCCATTGGAGCATTCGAAACAAAGGAGAAACAACTCTTCTGACACCACAAGTCGAATCCCTTCCAGGGCATTGGAATCACATGGATAATACTACCATAGACACCCTCTCGGTCCCTACTAGGGCATCAAAACACATGAAGAATTAATCTCCAAGACTAATAGACTTGTACACCAGATCCTCCTAGATATGCAAGTCAAATTCACTGCCAAATTGTGCAAGTATGATGGCCAAATATCCCTTTGGAATTCGCTACCCAACCAGATCCCTTCTTTTCTCTCCTATGCTCTAGGACCTACACAAATGATCAATTACCAATCTTTGGAGAAATTTGAATCCTTTTGCGTAATTCGAATTGTCTCCAAGTGTCTGACTCTAGATCACTGAGGAAGGACTCCCAAATCATTGGGGCTTCCTAACAAACACTCACTGACTCATTCAAGTCTTCACTCAACCACTTGAATTCAATGAGATTGGCTCTAAAGCACTGGCATAGACACTTCCCATGATTGGCTAATTTGAATTCCTCAAAATTAGCTCCAAACTCCCTTAGTTGACTCTTAGCTGCTGAACTAACCCTCCTGCATGAGGCTAACTCGAATTCAACCCAGTGATTCAAAATTTTCCCAAATTTGCTTCCATGCAATCAGTTAAACTCTAATTTACGCAAAAATGCATGACTTAACTGGAATTGGCTCCAATTCCTAGTTTTTACCACTTAATTAATTAAAGGTAAATCTTAATTACCTAACTAGCAACTAGTAACACTAGTTTGACTAGTGTAACTAAAACAAAGACTCAAACTAACTATGAGGGCAAGAGTATTGTTAGGAGAAGTTGCAACTCCTAATCTCAACCTCTTCTCATATGACATTCCAAAACCCCGCAACAACGTTATTGTCATGTTATGCCATTATTAATTATAGTAAAATAATAATAGTAGTTATTACAAATTAAATAAAATCCATCCCATCAAAGATCCATGGTCTTAGCACCCATTTCCAACTTAGTCCAAGCAAAATAATCAAACATACCAATGTTCGAGACTTACCAACGAGGCATTACAATATAGATATCAGTTGATCCTAGTACATCTACCAAAATGATACCCTATACTCATGATACATCGAGAATGACAAGATGCGCGGAAGTTCTTATTGAAAATTCCATCTACATAAATATAACTTCCAATAGTTCTAATTAATATTAGACAAACCTTTTCTAAAAACAAGTTTAAATGATGAGAAATATAGATTTGATTTCCAATCTATGTCAAAATAAAAAACCAAAATTAACACAGAGATTAACGAAAATAAAAAGAGCACATCAAAACTAAAAGAAATGTCAAAAATCAAAAGCACTTTAAACTAAAAATGATTCGACAAAAATAATAAACACTTCAAGTAAATGGACCATTTCTATAATTTCAAATGTTAAACAAATAGTCCAAATAAAATATCACATAAAACAAAATGGTTGTCTTATCAAAAAAGCATCTTCCCTAATTTGTGAACATACACAAAAGAGGAGAACAACAAAAAGAAATCCGTAAAATATCGTCAATAATAAATGGTTTATGATTAGTTAATTACCAAATATAGTGTTTATGATTAGTGCTTTTCAAGCAACATGATAACCAACCATCAAATCCGTTCACTTTGTGTACTTTTCAATGCTCCATTTTTTTATTATTTCGTATTCAATATCCTCTCACCAATATCTTCCCTCTTTTGTTTGTTACGAGTTGTTCTTTCACAAAACATAAATTGTTAGATTAATGTTTTTTATTTATAATTTACATTTAATGACAAAATTATTTTGTTTTTAAGTTAAGTTGCATTTTGATATAAATGTATGTTTTATTTATTTATTGAAATTCACATTTAGTTTTTTAAGTTTTCTTTTCAAAGAAAAATATCAGATAAAACTATATAATTTAAAAGACTTTTAGGTCATATATTTCAGGATAATGTTTATACATGAGGCCTACCAGAAAGGCCTTATATTCAAAAAAAACTATCAAGATAACCATATAAAAACTGATAATACAGATCTCTTATGTTACATAGTCAAAACATAAAGAGGATCCAGAAGCAACAACGACCCACTGGTATCAAGGAGCCATCAGACAGCCCCCATTTGTCAATAAAACCAGCCAGCAGAAGAAGGCCTTTCTTATAAAGCAGGTCAGTCGCAAAGTTGCTTTCCCTAAATATATGTTGAAAAGAAATCCATTGGAAGTGGAGTATGGCCCTGTCAATATCCTCATATAAAGGAAGAAAATGTCCCAAGGAGGCTTACTCAATGTAAGACAATGGACCACCAGTTTGGAATCTCCAAAAATCTGAAGCTGCTCCACCCCATATGAAAGAGAGAGCCTCATAAGGATATGAAAAGTAGCAAATTCAACAAAGTTGTTCTATACATCACTCAAACCGGCCGCAAAATGGATAGAGAAAGTGTTGGATAGATGAAGAATCCTTCGGCACCTCCAACCTGAGGCCTACCTTGAGAAGCACCATCCATGAAATCCCATGGGTAGGACACATCTACAAGAGGAGAAACAATGGAGCGTGCAAGGTTGATATAGACCGGCAAAGGGAATGCTTTAAAAATGCCAAAGCATCTACCAACGAAAACTTGAGCTGGAATAAGGACTTCATCAAAAGAACCTTATTTCTAGCAAGCCAGATGCCCCACGTAGCAAAAGCCAAGTAGACCTGGAAATAAAGTAAATGAATTGTTGTGAGTCCAAGAGATCCATGCAGGATTAAAATCGGTGTTGATCCAAACAAGAGGGGATCCTGCAAGAATAGAAAGATGACTCCACACTTCACGGGCATAAGGATAGAATATAAAAAGATGAACAATTGACTCAACTTCCAATTCACATAAAGGAAATCTGCTAGGAACGATAAAGAATCTATAGATCAATGTATCCCATATCGAGACTTTACCATCAAGTACGATCCAGAAGAAAATCTTAATTTTGAGGGGACAGGAAAGCTTCCAAATGCTATGACACCACCAAGTCGGAAAAGGAGCATCTTCCTCCTCTCTGATCACCAAGTATCCCAATTTAGGAGGATAAGACCCTCCTTTGGCATTTTTAATCCAGAGAAGAATGTCTGGCTTGTTGGTTAAGAAAACTAAATTGTTCTACAAGATCAGAATGTAACGGTCCCAAATAAGAGTCTCACCCATCAAAAGCTCGAGGTCAGCAACTGACATCTAATACTGAGAAGATAGAGGAGGAACATTCGGCTTATGGATTTGGTGCAAATGAGTCAAACCACATTATGTCAAATTATGAGTCATTTCGATTGGAAAATGAACGAAATATTTTCCACCAACCCACGGATCTTGACCAATTCTAACATATTTTCCATTGCCAATTTTCCAGGCCAACCATCCACCATGAGGTCAAAAGATTTAATAATCGCCTTCCACATAATGGAGGAATTCAGGGAGGACTTGTCGAAAGCATGAATCCATTCAACTATAGTGAGAGGAGCAATGTATTTAAGATGAATGATACGATTCAACAAACCTGATCCAGTGATGATACGTCAGTCACATTTAGCTACAAGCGCCTTGGAAAAACTAGGAAAATCCTTGATACCCCATCCTCCCAAAACTTTAGGATGGGAGATATGTTGCCAAGCAGTCCAAGAAAAAAATTGTACCTTATCCTAGCCACCCCAAAGGAAATTTTTGAATAATTTTCGAATCCTCTAGAAAATACCAACAGGTATAGAAGACAACGTAAACCAATAAATGGGAATGGCTTCAATACTAGAATTAATTAGAATCGGTCGGCCCCCACGAGATATCTATTTGTTGCACCAGTTCTTGAGTCTTTTCTCAATGTGCACCAACAGACAAACCCATTCTTTGCTAGAATAATCATTACGTTTGATAAGGTATCCAAGATAACTGAGACACGAAGCCATGTTCACATGTATATAATTAAAATTATATGTGTGCCAGGTCTCCTCCCCAGGATCCATGTTTATGTAGGACATCGAGGATTTCAGATTATTACAGATCATACTTGTGGTTGAACAAAATATTCTTAAAGAGGATTTGAAAATGAGCGCATCCCTATGAGATCCATCAGTGAAGAACAACAAGTCATCAACAAAACAAAGAAGAGAAACAAAAACATTACCGTCAAAACGGAAACCTTTGTAAATCCCAGAAGATGCAAGTTTGGACACCATTCGACTAAGTCCATCCATCATTAATATGAATAATAAAGGAGCTAGTAGGCATCCTTGCGGGATTCCACGACCATTCCTGAAGAAATTAATGGTCGATCCATTGATGAGGACCGAAAAAAAGACAGAAAGAATATACGCGAGGATCCAATTAACCAAATTAAGAGAAAACCCGATTTGTAGGAGAATTAATCTTATCAAAGTCCAGTTTGCATGATCATATGCTTTATAAAGGTCCACTTTGAAGAGACCCAATGGAAATTTCCGGAGTTTAGCTGAGTGCAAGACCTCTTGTGCAACGGCAATGGGTTCATGTATATGCCTTTGTTTGAGAAATGGAAATTGTTCAACACTGATACACCCCAACAGGAAAACTTTAACTATGTTAGCAATTACCTTGGCTATAATCTCATATACAACATTACACAATGAGATAGGCTTATAATCATAAAGATTCAAGGCTCTGCCCTTCTTAAGGATAAGATCAATAAATGTGTTGTTAAAAGTTCCATGAATCTTGGCTAGGACCCTGGACTTGTTGACCACAGCAAGAAGATCACTCTCCAATATGTACAAAAACCCTAAGAAGAATTCGATAGGAAACCCATCCGACCCAGGAATTTTATCAACCTTCATAGAGTGTATCTCAACCTTAAGCTCCACCAAACTAGCTTGTTCAAACATAAATTCATTATGCTCCTTAGAAGTAGTATTAGGGGAAAAAATCACCAGGTCCGTCATATCCCTGAGAGTAGAATCTAAATCTTCCTTCAATAGGGAAGATAAGTGTTAAGAGCTAACCACAACAATATCATCAAAACTAGAAACCATCTGACCAACCCCATTATCCAGATGCCAAATATTATTGTTTGATAGCCTGTACCAATAGAAAATGTGAAAATATTTGGTATTAACGTCACCGTGAAGGATCCATATGGCTCTGCTCTTGAATATGATAGATAGTTCCTTTTCAGCAAGAATCTTTTTCTTTTTAAGTTCCAAATCCATAAAACAAGCTTTGTGGTCCAGCGTGGAGAACTCCTACGAGTGAGTAATTGAAAATGTAGACAACTTCTTTTCAATATGAAAAAGGTCCGCCTCCAAGACACATCGATGTTCAGTAACCCAAGTTCTGGAAACCTTCTTAATTGATTTAAGATTATGAGCAAGTCGTTATGCAGCCAAGGATGAGCTACCAGGTTTATATGGAGTCCATGTTTTCCGTATCAAAATATTATAGGAATCATGTTGAAGCCAAGTCGAATTAAATTTGAAAGGAGAAGATGGTTTGGCAGGAAGAAATGTGAAATCCAAGTACACAGGCTGATGATCAGAGAGACCACCCTCACTAATCCATTGTTGAATGAAGGGAGCCAACAGATAAGCACTCTCATTGATAAGAAATCTGTCCAATCTTTTAGAAACACAGTCCACCCCCACATGCTTATTACTCCAAGTAGGTTTAAGATGTATAAGAGGAAGATCAATAAGGCCTTTCTCATCAAGAAACTTCAAAAAGAAATCAATTAAAGGGTCTTTGATGGAATTAGGCCCCCATGTTTCGGCTTCACCAATAGAGAAATTAAGGTCGCTACCCATAATGAATCTATCCAAACAGTGAAGGTATGAGTTGAACAGTTGGTTCTAGTACTCAGGTCTACAAACGTTAGGACCATAAATGTTCAAGATAGTGAAAGATTGCCCGAATTCCTTCGAGAATAGTGTTGTGCCAATCCCTGAGGTAACAGACCATGAATTAATACATAAAATGTATTTCCTGGACCATCCCGTAATCACACCACCAGAATGATCAATAACATCAGTGCATCTAAAATCCCACCCGAGAAGAAGTAGACACAACTCATAAATAATAGCATCTCCAGAAGACAAAGTTTCTTGTAGAAGCAAGATAACAGGATGATGAAGTGAGACCAGCCTTTTTAGGGCTAGATTCTTAGAGAGTTGTCCAAGCCCTCTACAAATTAGGGATAGGAAGAGCATTATGATACACAAATTTTACGGTTATGTACTCTAAGTGCACCAATAATAGTTGTTGCTTGCATGTAGTAATATCCCTAACACATTGTTTTCTAGCCTTGTCCATAATCAATATTCTGCCTTTGAGTCTAGGAGAAGTAGTTGACATAGAGGGACCCAAACCCCTATGTATGGAAACCTTCGAAGAAGATCGAAGGGAATACCTAGGATTATTATTAGGTTTAGGATTCTCATATATGACCTCTAGGGGAACAGGTATGTCCAAGGGGAAAGTAAAGGAAAGAGTTGGGGGGAATTATTGGATAGTGTCGGGAAAGGTGGAAAATTAGCTAGAGGTGCTAATGGGTAATCGAGATAGGCAGTGAAAAAATATGCAGGAGAAGGAAGAGCTAAAAGGTGGTTGGATAAAGGCCTAAGAGGAGTTAAGGAAATAGAAGAGGAGATAAGGGATAAGGGTTCCTCATTCGGGGACATACTGTGATTACACAAAGGGCCCTCCCCAAAAGGGTAAAGATAATGAATGGGTTTGAGAACAAAATAATCAGCGAGGTTAGGAACGTCAGGTGTACTAGATGGATTAGAGGGTAGGAACAATGAGCCTGAAGCGAAAGGGGTCTTATGGATCCCCCATCCCTCAAAATTAGGGAATGTGAATCCGTAAAAGAGACAATATTGCAAGGTACTTCAACAGTAGAGACAGAATCCAAAGTGGAAGAATTCAAAACCGAAAGCAGAGGGTTCATAGATAGTGTTGAGTGGGATAAAAACCCCTGATCTCCTAAGGAAATTCCTTTTTCAATAAGTAAAGGATCCATATAGGAAACAAGCATACCATTATACCCATCACTAATGAAGGAGTCAGATGTTGAATGGAAATGTAATGAACCAAACACCAGTTCATTATTAGCAGCTGCAACACGGAACCTTGGAGGAATAATAGGTAAGTCGTAGGATTTTGGTACCATTGGGGTAACAACCTCTGCAAGAATATGAAAATCCGCAACCGAAAGGTTCCCATCCACCAGAGAAGATACATATGCTAGGTAAAAATTCTAATTATGCCAGAAATGACTGATGAAAGGAATTTTGCATTCTTTGACCACGTGACCATAGGAATGACACCTGTTGCACCGAAAAGGTATACCAATGTAGTCCAAAAGTTGTTTGTGATGATAAACCCATTTAGAGATTGTCATTTCATCCCATAAGCCTTAATGTAAATCTATATCAACCAAAATCTTGTCCATCGTCATCAGACCAAATTCCATAAACGAGTAGTCTGCCTTGATGAAAGAACCTATGGCGTTATCAATGAGTTCAAAAATTTCTTCAGACCACAGTTCATGAGGTAAATTAGGCAGCTTGACCCAGATCAAATGTCAGGATAGTTTAGAAGAGCCATTGTTGAAAGAGGGGCTCCATATGGATAAGTTAAAAGAATATTTACCAAAAAACAGTTCGCCTTTGGAATAATACCGGCGTCCATAAAAGTATGAAAAATAGTTACATACCAACCTTTGGTTAGGGAAAAATAGTCTCGGGAATAACCGAGGAGCGGAAACCATGATTCCTTAGACCAGGCCCTAAAAGTTTTCACAGAAATCCCACGACCAGCAAAGTGACCAACCAAAGCCAAGTCTGATAGTGGAATGACATTCGCCATCTACACATCGTCCCCCAGCGCAAGGTTGAGAGGACAACTCTCCCTTTTAACACATTTCTTTTTGAAAATGTGAGCTATTCCTTCTTTGTCATCCAGAGAGGCAGATGACCGTATGCAGCCTGACCTTAGTTCAGACACCTTCGGTGATATTTCAAGAGCATCCAGGAGTGCAGTAGTACCTTCCCCCGGAATAAAAGTTTGGAGAGGAAAACCTGTGACCTGAGAAGCGGGGGTGGATTTCTTCCAGCCCATAATCCAAGGATTCCTATAAACCCTTAGAGAAAGAAAATCCAAAAGAAGAAATGACCAAGTGAAATAGAACACATGTCGCAACTGGTAAACCTTAAAGAAAAAAACTCTAGACGAAAAACCCTAGAAAAAAGTCTGAAAAACTAACAGACTCTAAGACTATTTAAGAAAATCCATCGAGAAACAGTGTGCCTCTAGCCTTAATTAATAATACTTGTCCCGCTTGAAAAACCATCACTCTCAGACATCGCTCACAGGTCTCTCATAGGTTGTTCATCGTTAACAGGTTGCTCATCGCTCACATTTCGGTATATAAAAATGTGTTATTTTGAAATTTTTACATTAGTATATGTCCATTTTATTGGGATGGATAAAAAATTTTGAGATGTAATTTTTGTTTTTGATGTGAAAAAGTTACATTTTGATCAATTTGATTCCTCATTATACTTAAAATAATCGGATTTAAAGAGTGATAGGTGAATTGGGGGGTGTTACTATATAACCCCAAGGAACCACATGAATTAACGTATGTGTGGAATATTGGCATAGCTACAAATGATCACGTATAAACCTTGGCCCTTTGGAAGGGAATTGAGTTAGCAGCCAAAAAAAGGACATAAGAAACTTGAGAGAAGGAATTGCAACTAGGAAAGAAAATGGAACTTCTAGAAAAGAGTCGTTACCTAAATTGGGCACTAGAGATCCTTAGAACGACTAGTTTAATTACGATCAAGATCCTTACCAACAACTACGTATTCCATATGGCTTGTCAACATCTTTCCACAATATCCATCGGATGTGCCATTTGCATCATCATAATTTTATTTGTTTCTCCAATCTGAGTAGGGGATGATCTTCATAAGTTCATTATTAATAAATCCTAGGATTCGCAGATTCCATAGAAGGTGAGATAAATTAGTGGATCAAATCAATTACATCAAATATATAGTATTTCTCCATCATCCATTTGAATGTATATATAATATTCCATCATATGATGCATGAGTACAAGATGTGTGCTAGAGTATTTTAAAGATTTCTATGTTATATAGGATGGACCAATTGTAATCCAAGAAGCCCCAATCTTTAAAGGATGCCTGAATGTGTTAGATTCTAAAGGAATTAAAGAATGGTTGGTATATGATATCAAATATTTTGGTCTTTCAATAGAAAGAATGTTAGAAAGAATGTTATTTTGTGTATGGTTTTGATAGTGTCGTAATGTCTATAGTGTGATGAATCGAAGTGGTTTGCTTACCTAGAGATTGGCTTATTTTTTATTAAAATATTGGTGTATTGATTCATTGATGTTCAAGAAAAAATTTGCAAGATGGGAGTCGAGACATGGCAAATTCAGGTTCTTGCATCCATGGAAGCAATACGCTAAATGGGAGAGGGATGCTACACCATTTCACTTACTTTGTTGTTGCATTGCATGCATGTCTACGCTCAAATATTCAAGTGAGGCCTCAAATATTCTTTGTCACAAATGTCATGCTCGCCTAGATCCAAGTACGCCTTGTGAATGAAGCTCTCTTTTGTCTAATCGTATGCGCTTGTGAAAGAAAATCCTCATGAGCTCTCATACAATGGTTTAGCCAAATAGCAATTAAGCCTATCCTACACCACAATCAATGATCGGCTAACGTATGAGGGACACGTGTCCTTTGAATTCCCACTCCAAATTTCAAGGTAAAAGGCCAAGTGTTTTACCAAGCTTAACTTTTCAATTTGAAAAATTAAATGGATATGTTGACCATGGTGCAAAAATGGGTGCATTATGTCACAGAGATAATAATTTATTGCACTGGAGGAGATGTTGTCCCGTAATGCTAATGTATATGAACATGTCAGTGTCAAAGATATAAAAATAAATAAAAAATCAAAATTTTAGTATGGGAGATTTGTTGTCCTATAATGTAATGTACATGAACATGTCCACTCAAAAGAAAAATAAATTTAAAAAAATCAAAATTCTAGTATAAGGGAGATGTTATCACTTAACTTAGTCTTATGCACCCAAAAATAAGTCAACATTAAATTGATGTTGACTTAAATTTTAAAAAAGAAAAACTTTAAAATAAAATTTAAAGAGTAACTAAATTGATATCTACTTAAATTTAAGAATATATACAAAATGTTTACACAAATTCTCATTTACTACTATCATAAATAAATAAATATGGTAAAAGTCTTACAAATATATGACTATATCGAGAATTATTAGTGCACATTCAAGAATTAAACTTTTCTTTAATAAATCAAATTCAAAATAATTAGAACTTAATGATTTCTTAAATTAATTTTAGTCATTTAAATAAAAGATTTTATATACTCTTAAGTTGCTAAATTAAGATTTATAGCAAGTGCTTCTCATAAGTATTGGGTAATTGTTGAATAGCACGGGCTTCTCCCATTGAGCATAACCTGATATTAACCTTTGCAAAACCTATTGTTTTTACATTTTTTTTAATATTATTCTCTACTTAATCTAAATGGCAATTACAAAAAGAAATTAAAAAAATTGATACAAAAAGTACTTTAAAATAAATTGAAAAAGTAATTAAATTGATGTCATCTTAAATTTAAGAATATATACAAAAGTTTACACCATTTCAAACGTAAAATTTAAAAGCTGAACAAAAATATTGAATGAGAGTTTAATTGTTCAAAGAGCACTAATAACTATAATTTATTACTATCCTAAATAAATAATAATCTTAAAGTTTTACAAATATATGAGAATTTTTTTTTTGTAAGTTTAGATCTATTCTATTAAAAGGAAATAATGATACAAATAGAAGTACAAAGCAACATATCCATCTTGTAGATAAGCAAAATCAGAGAAAAAATACCAGTCTGCATGAAGGGGTCTGCATGAAGGGGAGAGGCAGATTGGAGCTCTCAAGATGATCCTCCCTTTTAAAGGGAAAACAAATCCATACATACTCGAGTTTAAGATTGTTGCACAAAAATATCATGATGAACTTAAGAAATAAGGCCTTGAGGGGCGACTGTCCCAGAAAACAGCCAAAACGAAGAAGAACTGAACCAAAAACCTGGAATTACAAGTTGGTGAATGGTTCCTCGATAATTGGCGTGCCAAAACTGAAATCCAACTGCCCTTCCTGGCCTTTGGATTCGTCTGCTTCATCCCCGATGGTTGACCATTAATGTGCTTACCTCATCATGCTAGGCTTTAACTGCCAAAAGGACACATCCCATGGTGGGAAATGAGCTCGCTATCAGTTTGAATGGAGGAGGGTGTGTGTGCAAGGGTGGCGTCATCGCGACGCTGGGACGGTGCCTGCTATATGCCATGTAGAGCCCTGTCATCGTGGCCATGTGTCTGTTGAGTCTGTTGTGGTATCCCATCATGGCTATGTCTGGTGGGGGTCTGTTGTGCGCAATGTGGAGCCCTATCATCGCGGACTTGTGGACAAGGATGCCCCGTGACATATGGAGGCACTTCATTCCTGCCTTGCGGGTCATTGACGTCCCTATCACCCCATTAAGCAATTAAACTTTTCTTTAATAAAACCATTTTTGAATATTTAGAATTTAATTATTTCTAAAGTTAATATTAGTCATTTAGAAAAATGTTTGTATATACTAAATTTGCTAAATTAAGATTTATACCAAATGCTTCTGGTAAGTATTAGGTAATTGTTTAGTAAAAGGTGCCAGTAATTGTTTAGTATAAGGTGTTTGTAGTGCATATTGGGTAATTGTTTCTTTAAAGCCACATTCTCACTAAAAAGTTCTTTAACGTGATAACCTTTGTAAAAAAAATAAATTTACATTTACTTTGTATATTGTTTTCTTTAAAGACACATTCTCACTAAAAGGTTCTTTAACGTCATAACCATTGTAAATAAAAAAAAATTTAAAAATTTGATTTTACTTTGTATATTATTAATTACTCAATCTAAATGGCAATTCCAAAAAAACAAAAAAAGATAGATAAGATGGCAATATAGTTATACTATAATGTTCTTTAGATGGATTGGAGGGTTGATAAGATGGCAATATAGTTATACTATAATGTTCTTTAGATGGATTGGAGGGTTGACTCGTTCCTTTTTTTTGGAATTGAGTTACAACTAAATTTATTAAAATTGTGGATGATAATAGGACTGAGTTAACAATGAAATAAAATTATTTAGTTATGGATTGTAGTAGGAGTGAGTTAAGCATGTATTTAGTTATGGATTGTAATAGAACTGGGTTAAGAATGTATTGTAATGGGCATTACTGTTAAAAATGTATATAATATTAGGGTTAATAATATTAGCTGGTAGTAAGAGGGTTAATAATAATAAGGCTATAGGGTCAATAATTTGTTAGTAGGGAATATTATGGTTAATAACATTGGTCCACAATAATATTATGTCTCTTGATTAACTACATTGCATTGATTTCAACTTTTTCTAATTTAATTCAATTGACTATAGTTCGTGATTGAGTATAGTGCATTGATTTCAATATTATCCGATTCATTTCAATTTACTATGGCTCTTGGTTGAGTATAGTGCATTGATTTTAGTGTTATCTGATTCATTTCAATTGATTATACCTCTTGATTTAGTAAAGTGCATTGATTTCAATGTTATCTGATTCAATTCAATTGACTATGGCTCTTGGTTGAGTACAATCCATTGATTTCAGTGTTGTCCAATTAAATTCAACTGACCATGGTTCTTGATTGAGAACAATGCATTGATTTCATTGTTATCTGATTCCATTCAATTGACTTTATATCTTAATTGAGTAAGGATTTCAGTGTTATCCAATTAAATTCAACTGACTATGGTTCTTGATTGAGTAAAGTGCATCGATTTCAGTGTAATTTGATTCAATTCAATTGGTTACATCTCTTTATTGAGTACAGTGCACTGATTTTAGTGTTATCCGATTCAATTCAATAGACTATGGCTCTTGATTGAGTACATTGCATTGATTTCAGTGTTATCCAATTCAATACAATTGACTATGGTTCTTGATTGAGTACAATGCATTTATTTCATTTTTATATGATTCAATAAAAGTAATTATGGTACTTGAGTGTGGTACAGTAATTCATGATATCGTGTCTTCCCATAATGGATATATGGATGACGTGCATGTTGAGGAAGTATGAAGATAGACATGAGAACGTGTTAGACAAAATAGAAAAAAGTTAACAGGTATCATTTGTGAACAAAAGGGAGAACGAAGAAGGGGAAAAAATGAACAACAAAGAGCACGCCGACAAATTCAATCATAAAAAATGACACTTGGCCGAAAGAAGGAAGAGAAAAAAAGAAATTACGATAAACAAAGAGTATTTTCCAAAAAAAGATCACAATAATTGGAATTTGACTAACAACGAGAACAAAGAATGATAGATTCTGATATCTATGCCAAAGTTGAACATGTAATTGTCAGATAGGACAAAGATAGAAGAAATGTTGAGATAGCCCCAACAAAGTAAATTCAAAATGAAGATAATATATTGGTAGCATTTGCAGATAATCCATTTCTCAATGATTATACACATCCCCTTACTTTCTTACTATTCATAGGTTTCATCACTCAACATAGTTATTCACCTTATTTCTCATTTAGATATTGAAGTTACCTTTCACATGCTTCATATGATGTAAGAAATATTGAGATAGCCCCAACAGAGTAAATTAAAAATGAGGATAAATATATCGATAACATTTGCAGATATGCTAGTGGTATCATTTGCAAATAGTCTATTTCTCATTGATTATACACATCCTCTCTCACTATTCTCATGTTTCATCATTCAACGTTATTATTGAATTTATTTCTTATTTAACTATTGAAGTTACCTTTTACATACTTCATACACGTAATCGTGATCGTCTACGAGTTTAATGTGACTATCACGGACTGCAACCATCCTAGATCCATTTAAACTCAGGATCCATCATGTGCCGAGTGAGATCAAATCCCTTGAGGCGCAAACCTATCAAACAAGTGGTTGAGAATAAAAAAGGTTTGCACCTCAAGGGAATTGATCCATCTCGATGCATGGTAGATCCTGAGTTTAGATAGATCTAAGCTTGTTTATTTCAAATTCATAAATGTTTGATAATTTGTATAACAATTTTTAATGGTTTAAAAATAAATAATTTTATATTTCAAATTATTTAAACTTGTAATTCCTTACTAATTAATTAAATAACTTATTAACTTAACAACCACTTAATTTGTATATCTAAAATCATGAAAATTGCTACAATCATGTAAAATTAGTAGTTTATCCTCTTGAATCGGTCAATTTAATTTGATGGTGTGTGCATACTTAATTTGGATAAATCCATTAAAGAACAAAATAAAATTATTCATTGTAAAACTGTATAGTTGACAATTGTGTAACTAATAAATAAAAAAACAATAAATTGTTTTTAAGAATGGTGGTGGTGGTGGTGGTGGTGGTTAACATCTATTAGACCAACTAATGGTTAACATACACTAATATTAACTATGGTCTATCGGACCTTGAGAAGATTACTTAGATTGATGTAAAATTTTATTTTTGTGCTCAAAAAGCTTAGAAAGAAACATAATTCCTAAGTCACTGTAATTTTGACAATTTAGAAGGTTAAGGAGGTCTGAATTGTAGCAAATATTGTGAAATTGTGATTTAATGAGTGTATACGAGACATTCTAAGAGACAGTGACCTTCCTCCTCAACACTTGTAGTCTCACATAGATGGAAAATCCTTTCCACCCACGTGTTTTAGTAATTGTCCAACACATTGTTTCACTATGAAGTTCATGACAGTTCGTTCTGATCTTAACCATATTAATTTTCTTTCGTTGATTAGTTAAAATAGAGAGATCATTTTGATCTCCCAAATTATGGTTAATGGCCTCCTTATAGTATCTTAATTTCCTTTTAACCTCTAATTCTTTCTCGCCCCACATTTTCTCTTAAACTTAGAAGTGATAATATTTTTAATTATATTGATGTCTTTCAAAGTGGTGTTTCCGTCAATCCCCCAATTCTTTAACCATGTCATGGTGTCTTTATACTGACCTCTTTTGAGTCGAAGATGGTCTTGAATATATTTTAAAGAAATTTTAGGAAGTCCATGGTCTCCTATATTATACTTGTACATCAAGTATCTAGTCATAGAAATGCTCTCGATGGGGGGAAGACCCAATTGTACAAGGAGAATAGGGTAGGGTGTATTGATTTTAATTTTGAGGTTGTATGTTATGAAATACTTCTAAATTTGCTCAATATTTCTCTAGGAATATTTAGAGATGTTGCAACCCCAAACTTCACAACCATACAAGATAACCGGAGTGACAAGAGTATTGAAAAGAAATTGTTTTTAAGTCCACATCACAAGGTTTTTTGAATTACAATTGTTTTCATACCAAAATAAGTTTTCCACCCTCCATTAATTCTTTTCTCAATGCTATAGTTCCAATTGAACTTGTGATTAATATCAATTCTGAGATACTTGTAGAAATACACTTCTTCCAAGTTGTTATTGTCATATACAAAATTTATTAGAAATTGAATGCCATTTAGATATTCAAGCAAATAATTATAATAATGTTTGCAGTAAATGGAGAATGAAGATACATACTGAACAAAACAAACCACACAGGAAACAGATGAGTATTTCTCAGGAATTTACAGTATCATTCCATGGGGTCTTCACTTAGTGAAACTATGCCATAGCACGTTCGTTTGTGGCATATGAAACAGTACCCCTATTTTCAAAAAATATTGGAAAATACCTCCAAAACTCGTTTTTTTTAACCCCCTCCCAATATGCCTTCCCAATTTAAAAAAACCCCTATTTTCACTATATATTGCATGTATCCATTTTTACATTTAAATTTTTTTATACCCCTTTATATTTCTACCTAGTATATTGACCCCAACAAAGAAAAATAGCAGTGGCCTTAAGAAAGATCATGGGCAGTGTTGCTCAGAGAAGTTCAACCAAGGGAAATTATCTCTACAACTTTGTCAGACACCTTAGGTGATGCAAAAACTAAGAATGTAAACATTATCCGATTCGGGTACTCTTCTCTGATTTTAGATATAATGCCCCAACCCTTATGGAGAAAAACAGAATTGATGTTTGTTTAAGTTTCAAGTTTGGGGTTAACTTCTTAGACAAGTAAGTCTAAAGCAGTTTGTTCTAAAAGTGTTTTTTAAAAGTAATTGTCTGCTTAGGAAGAATTGGTGGTTTGTATATATTTTTTTTTATTCCAAATGAATATTAAGAAACATTTTTTCTTTGGAAAAAAGATTCCAATTTATTAAACACAATTTTTAACCATCTTTTTTCAAAATAAAGTCCATATTTATCACACTAAATACACTTCCTTTCTTTCTTTGAATTAAAATTACCATTTGAATCTTCATATATAGTTTGCCTTGTCTTTGATTTCCTCTTATGTCACATAGATGAATCTCTATCTCCTTTCCTTATGCTTTGCTTCAAGAGGATGACAAAAATTGTCATCCTCATTTTAAATACTTCTTTTTTTATTTAAATTAAAATTATCATTCTAAATCTTCATGCATGTTTTAGCCTTGTCTTTTATTTCCTCTCACACAAATCTCTATCTCCTCTCTTCTTCTATCACACAAATCTATATCTCATGTCCTCTCCTCTTCTATCGCATAGACAAATCTATGTCTCATTTCCTTATGCTATTCTATGAGAGGATGGTCAAAATTGTCTTAGAGTCCATTTGAGGGATGGTCCTACAAAAGTAGCCCTCCTAGCTCATCAAATGTCCAAGGGTCAACTCTTCCTGATAGACTAGAGATTCTTAAAAGAACTTTGAAACAGTGGGAAAAATGATTAAGTATATAGAGATAAGATCCTTATTCTCTGGTTATGGTTTGACATCCACTAACTTAAGGACCAGTCCCTTAAATAATCATGGTTCCATTATAAGTCTTGTACAAGGATTTCAATAACAGTCATATATCAAAGAATCCAACCATACTAGATAAATCCCAAATGCCTTATATGTCGCAAATATGAGAAGCAGTTTGATTGTGATGGTCGAGGAGAATTTGCTAAGGGGCGTCGACAGTCATGGCTCTTCCAACCCATTTAATTTCCAGAATTACTCCTTGGGGTTTAACGTCGACCAATCCAAGACGACCATCTTCCTATGGAAGGGACTAAAAAAAATTCCTTTGTCTCTATTTTTCACTTATCAGTGATCACTGCTCTGTGGATTTGGAAAAAAAAGTCCAAGTACTACATGTTGGAAAATATCTAGGCACTAAATGGTACCCTCAACCAAAGTTTTGTTGAGTTCTGAAGTGAGAGTTGAATCATCTATGAAGTGGTCACTAAACAATTTCCCACCACCAACAGGTACTAGGGATATCTTGGATCTTCCCTGGTCACTAAACAATTACCCACCCCTAGAAGATAATCGAAGGCATTTGCTGCAATGACATAGAATTATGGAGCTAAGGGGCATCCTTTTGGAGTTATGGAGCTAAGGGGCATAAAGTGTGGAGTGGGAAAGAGATCTTTGAAGAAGTATTGCTTGGAAAATTCTATCCTTAACATACACTCTGGTTGATGCATGTGAGAACAGGGTTCAAACTGCTCAAGTGAAGAAGTTTCCCAATCCTAGCCACTAAAGAATATTAAAAATGAAGTCTCATTCAATCATGTTATAAACCACGTCAAAGTTTATTTTGAGAAAGAAAATTTTTCCTAGTTTCCTTTGCCCACTTAATAATTTTTTAAGTGAGAAGGCTATTCAGAATAAAATAACCTTTCCTAAATCCAATCTGGTCAAAGTATTCTTGAAGCTATTCTGTTCAGGATGAAGTATTCTTGAAGCTATATTTTTGGTTCTGCAGTCAAAACACCCATGGGATACACCACAACACTACTCAAGTAGAGGCCAAATCAAGTGGGAAACCTTGTTGAAATTGATAGCTTTTCAAGTTCCAATATGGTATTGCATTGTGTTCACATGGAATTCTCCAATGTTTTAAGTAAATATAGGCTGATAACTTTAAAATCCAAACTTAGGATTCCAAAATTGACATCCTTACCATTTTATCACTTGACTTGCTCTTTCATGGTATAATGAAGTTCTTCAACTGAAAGCATCGATAAAATTTGAAGTTAATTGTAGCCAAGGGCCCTTTGGAACATGTTCAGTTAATTTCTCCATGGGGATCATGTTTGAGGCTCAAATGTCTATATAGTTATAATATTAGTTTCGCTATCTAAGCAAAGAAATTGCCTTACAACAAGACACAGGAATATACACCACTCAAACTGTAAAAAAACATGTTAATAACCAAGGGAATTACCACAGCTACCTGAGATTTAGCAAAACTTGAAAGGTTAGAAAA
>LPNX010146345.1:122896-134835 GCA_001517045.1 Pseudotsuga menziesii
AGTTTCATGGGTCTTCCAATGTATTAGATACGATAAGATAAGATTCAATAAACAAAGCAAGGTACTACTGACATTAAAAATAGATTCAATAAACAAAGCAAGGTACTACTGAGGGTATTTATTATTTAATTAGCTTAGGATAACAGACATAGTGATATAAAGAGAATACATGCATCCCATGATGATCAACGTGTGACATCCTTTGAGGCCGAAAAACACAAATGTCTATAATGGCATGCCAAAAGAAGCTACTTACTATTTCATTCAAGTACTTTGGATCAAATAGTATCATCAATTCCAACATTGGAGCCTACCAAACACAATCTGACCTATATTCTGTGGAAAAAAACATTTCACCAATCAAACATTTAATATTAGCTATCTGCAGTTAGAATGGTTCTCCCACAGAATGAAGGAGCTTTCAAAAGAACTTGTCTAATTACTGTCACTCACGAGACAAGTAGATTATTTGCTACCACAGGAACCTAATCATGATGACCACAAGGAATTTCAATGATGGCACAAAGACTATACAGTATAAAAGTGTAGATGAGAGAAAGAGAAGTTCTGAAAACAGTATATGCTATAGACCCAATCAATTTTATTTCAGGCTAATCTTCCAAGTTACTTAAACCTGAAGGAGACAAGCTGTATGAGTTATCATACTTCAAAAAATGGAACTCTCAGAAACACACACCCATTCTGCTTAGAAGTACCAATAGATATTATATTTATAGGAGTTAAAACTAACTAGTGTACATCTACTTTAAATTTATTCAAGATCATTGTGATGATGCAAGAAATCTAAAAACGCAAGAGTTCAAAAATGTAATTGGCTCCCAACCACCTAAGTTTTATGCATCAAATTCAGATTAAGAAGGCAAAATAATAGTGAACACAGGCTTGGAAAAATAACTCCAATGCTTTTCATTCTAGTATTCTGCAATCACTCAAATTTAGAAAAACGTTTATGCCATGCTCTAGTCTCACAAGCTAAACTCCCACATATAGCTATTTGTGTGTCCCAATTTAAATTCATTTATGGTTATAAACCTCAACCATGACACATAATTAGAAAAATATATCCAAAATTTGTTATATGACTATGTTCCAAATTGACAAACATGGCTTTGCCTGATTCAAGAATGGTATGTTTGTGAAGCCATATTCCATATCAGCTGACTCAAATTTGAGATAGATATAAACAGAAAAAGAGATTTAACTACATGGAAAATGTGCACACAAATCAATTCAATCCCAGCTGCATGATTCATTTTTCCACAAGCCCAGTAATCTAGAAATTTGTCAACCTGAGGAAATACAAATACACAGCAAACAGTGCAACAAACCAATCCGACGTGAACATGAAAGTAGGTCTTCACCACTTGGCCTAAACCCTCTTTCCTGCATCATGCATTGGAGAACAAAACCAAACCCAAGAAGGATTATCAAATGGGCTCAAAAACTATTCCAAAACAGCCATGATACATAAATTTACAAAATTTCAATCTTTCCAGATTCAAAACTATTCCAAAATGCACAATAGGTATGATACATATTTGACAAAACCCAACACAAACACTGCATATAATTGAAAATAAGCCCCACACAGACAAAATCATGAACAAAACATAAAATCATTCACTACACAATGTGAGGAGATGTCTTTTACCATTAAACAAACATTTGCTTGTAAAAGATAATTTTGTATTCTTCGAATGACGAAAATACATTTGGGTTTTTACAGGGAGGAAATATAATCCAATTGAACAGGAGACATGCATAGGATCTTTGTCACTTCTGTTCATAAATCATTTATACATTGCTTTGTATTGTAGAGGATGGTTTCATATTCACTGGATGAGGAAAATTCATTTGGAATTTTACAGAAGAAAATATTGTCAAAATGAACAAGGAAATCTGGCATTTCCCATTTGTTTGGAACACATCAGAACCTGCCTCCAACCGTTCACAAAACATTTACTGCATAATGCAATAGGATGTCTTGACATGTAAAATTTTCTTATTGGAAAATATATTCAGAAATGTTCACTAAATGAAGAAAATTCATTTGGGCTTTTACAGATAAAATATAATCCAATTGAACAGGGCTTCCAACTTGTTTGGGACACATATCAACACCTGACTAGTTCTATCCTCGTAAACAATCATTCTCATCTGCTGATCAAATAGCAAAAAGTTCTACATTCACTAAAGAAATGTGGACATGCATATGATATATGGCACTTATGTTCATAAATCATTTATACACTGCTTTGTATAGTAGAAGATGGTTTCATATTCACTGAATGAGGAAAATTCATTTGGGATTTTGCAGAAGAAAATATAGTCAAAATGAACAAGGAAAACTAGCATTTCCCATTTTTTTGGAACATATCAGAACCTACCTCCTACTGTTCACAAAAAATTTACTGCATATTGCAATAGTATCTCTTGAGATGTAAAATTTTCTTTGTAGAAGATATATTCAGAGATGTTCACTGAATGAAGAAAATTTATTTGGGCTTTTTACAGATGAAATATAATCCAATTGAACAGGGCATCTGGCATTTCCAACTTGTCTGGGACACATAAACATTTGACTAGTTCTACTCTCATAAAGAATCTCTCTCATATGTTGATCAAATAGCAAAAATTTCTACATTCACTAAAGAAATGTGTCACAACCTCTATCATCCTCTACTCAGCTTTTGTTTCCTTTTTGTAAAGTTGAAGAGAATGGTCATAATGAAAGTTAATTTGGCCAAGTGCAGAAAAGAAAAAGAATGAAAAATACAGCCTTCCTTTTCCCTATCATCCTGGTTGAAAAATCCATAGTAGCCTTGAAATATTTGATTAGTATGCCCCAACCCCCTGCCACTTGCTCAAACAAGGATATACTACAAACAGCCTATCTACAACAGGGAGAGGACAAGCCTTAAGACATAAGCCAAAAAGAAGAAGCCGAGCACACCAGGAGCCAGAAGTAACCTTGGACCCTTTAGATAGATGCCTTTCACCTTTTGCCAGAAGCATTTTGCCAGAACAGAAACCTTTAGCCTTCAGCCAAGCCCACTGATAAAGCGTGAGTGATTAATTTGATTCATGGATAACATATTCAGGAGTAGGCAAAGACAGTGTGAGAGCAAACGCTATGCACTAGAGAAACTCAGTAGCATATGCAGGGTGCACACAGGCTTATGGTGGAGCACTGGTGGTGAAAGGCGCAGGCAGAAAGAAACAATTTAGTTATGAGGATCCATATCAATGTGTAATATTTTCAGTTTCAATTTTTGTGCTTGGGCCCTCTTATAAGTAGAAATTTACCATTTTTGCAGATGAAGATGATGTTTTGCTTCTTAGGCCACTATTAATCTTGTGTATTTTATGATGGTTTCCAGATCAAATTCTCAAAGAAGTTCACAGGAAAATCCGGGTCAAGTAGAGGTTTTGTGCATTTGGCTTCTAAAGAAGTTTGTAGTATTCTCAGTATTTTATGTTATTAAAGTTGGTAAAGGGAACATTGGTCTCTCAAGGTCAACCCTGTAAGGCCCTGATCAGTCTTCTAACGAGATAGAGATGGACAGGAATTCAGAATTGTATGAAGAGACCTTTTCATAGCAAAACCAGGCGTCGGGTGATGGAGGTAGTTTTGATTGCAATATTTGCTTAGAATTAGCCCAAGATCTTGTGGTGACTCTCTGTGGTCATCTGTTTTGCTGGCCTTGCCTATACCAATGGCTTCAAATTCACTCCATATCAAAAGAATGCCCTGTTTGCAAGGCCGGTGTAGTTGAAGAGAAGGTAATTCCTTTATATGGGAGGGGTAAGTTGGGTTCTGCTGATCCAAGGACAAAGCCGGTGCCTAGTGTTAATATTCCTCATAGACCCTCTGGACAGAGGCCTGACACAACTAGAACTACAGACCATCATTACCCATCACAGGGTTTTAATTTCATGGCAGGCCAAGGTCCAGTGCCTGTTGGGTCCTTTGGGAATGTAACATTTTTCTGCAGGATTCAGGTTGTTTCCTTCTCTGTTTGGGTTGCAAATGAATGGTTTAGCTTACACACCTTATGGAGTCCCTGGTATTGCCAGTAATGGTTTTCACGGAGGTCCTCAACAAGTAAGACATGATCATAATCAGTAGGAGGCCTTTTTATCAAGGTTTCTCTTGTTTTTGGTCTGTTTGGTTGTTTTCTGTCTTATCTTTTTCTAATCAGATTTTGGCATTTGCTTGTTTGGTCAGCCACTCTTGAATAATAGAAGTTCCTCATTTTCACGGCTTTTGGAAGAAGTCATGATTTTGTCTTGAGGTGGAACACTATACTTAATGAAGTGCATATCTGTAATATGTGTTTATATGTATTTGTAATTATGATGGTATTGAGATATGATTCTTTTAGCATTCTTTATATATTCTGCATACTATGAAATTGTCTTGTGAGCTAGCCAATTCGTATATGTTCTGGAATTTTATATTTTTTATGAAGTTGTCAACTTGAAAAGGCAGTTCGTTCTTGTATTTTTTGGTTTGAAATAACCTATGATGAGAAAATACTGTAATTACTTGACTGAATTTGTTCAACATTATGTTCTCAGTCTGCCAATGCATCCTTAGTTAACATCTGTTTATGTTATTCTCGCTGCTTTACCCTATTAATGCTGAAGTGCTTTTAGATACCTTCAGATGAGGTTTAACTACATATTTGATCGCAGTGCTTTCAGATACTTTCGGATGAGGTTTAACTACATATTTGATCGTTCTCAGAATTCCTGCTCGAAAATTATGTCTTAGTAGTAGAAAATTCTGTGTAGATTAAGGCCGTAGTTGATTTCTCATGTCAAAGTCATCATATGTATAAAGCCATCCTTTTGAGCCATCTGATATAAGAGAGTGTTTCTACATAGCATGTATTGAACAAATGCTCTGAATCCTTCCATGGTACATAAAAATAGTCTATTCGTCTATCTATTTCCAATGCTTTTCCCTAATACACCTTGACACTAATGGGTCATCTAATCCCCATTACCCTCTACAAGACCAAAAAACTAGTTACCCTCTACAAGACTCAATAAAACCCTAAAAATGCAGATTTGAACAGGGTTGAGCATCATTGTTCTGTAAACCAAGTACTCTAAACTCACCTACTTCTCCACAGCCACACTACTGCAAATTATGATCAACAAATACCAGCCTTATAATCTCATATAAATACCACTCAGAACATAGAAATTGTAGAGGAAAAGAAAAAATGAAATGATGGAGGCGGTTGGGGTGGAACCCGTGACAGTTGAGCGGCAACAAAGACAGTGCGAGGAAGCCCCACACAGCATCAAAGACAGTGTGAGGAAGCCCCACGCAAACATAATCATGAACAAAACTACAAGCAAAAACCAAATAAGCAATCATTCTGACATGTACATGTATATACCTGTGGCCAATCGGTGGAATCATGCAGATTTGAATAGGGCTGAGCATCATCATTGTTTTGTAAACCAAGTACTCTAAACTCACCTACTTCTCCACAGCCACACTACTGCAAATTATGATCAACAAATACCAGCCTTATAATCTCATATAAAGACCACTCAGAACACAGAAATTGCAGAGGAAAAGAACAAAAGAAATGATGGAGGCACCTGGGGTGGAATCCGTGACCGCAGCAATTTCATTGGGATTGGGCAACCTACTCATTCCTGGTCTTTTGTGCAAGCATATTGGTTCGAGATGTCCTTAAGTGAAGTTTCTGCCATAAAAAAGACTAGGGATTGTAATGGGAATATACCTAAAGACAGGCAGGATTGGGAGAAGAAGAAACCAAACCAACATGGGTAGGATAAGTGCAGTGGTTGTTATTATTTCAATTTTATCGTCATTTACAGCCTTCCTTTTCCCTGTCATCCCGGTTGAAAAATCCATAGTAGCCTTGAAATATTTGATTAGTATGCCCCAACCCCCTGCCACTTGCTCACACAAGGATATACTACAAACAACCTATCTACAATAGGGAGAGGACAAGCCTTAAGAAATAAGCCAAAAAGAAGAAGCCAAGCACACCAGGAGCCAAAAGTAACCTTGGAACCTTTAGATAGATGCCTTTCACCTTTTGCCAGAAGCATTTTGCCAGAACAGAAACCTTTAGCCTTCAGCCAAGCCCACTGATAAAGCGTGAGTGATTAATTTGATTCATGGATAACATATTCAAGAGTGGGCAAAGACAGTGTGAGAGCAAACTCTATGCACTAGAGAAACTCAGTAGCATACGCAGGGTTCACATAGGCTTATGGTGGAGCACTGGTGGTGAAGGGCACGGGCAGAAATTTGGAATAAAATAACCCTAAACATATTGGATATTTATATACTTAAAAAAAACCTTTATTACCCCTAATATACCACCAATATATTGACTTTTAATTTTTAAATTTTTAACCACCCTAATATGAATGGACGTGATATCATATTGGTCCCTAGGTGACGCCCCCGTGTATCATTCACAATAATAAAATTCGATGTTACAATAGTTTACATAGGAAAAGAATTCGAATGCATAGGTAGCAATTCGAATCTATCTATTGCATCTGATTGTATCTAACTGACCATCTAACTCATGGTGTCTCAATCAATATCAAAGTCTAACAGATCAACTCCCAGATGTCCAACAACTCATACAATCAGTGATAACTAGTTAACTTAGTGCAATTGAGCGTGGTAGGTGGGAAAAGGTGCCTGCCTACTCCACATGCAGCCATGCATAAATAGGGCTAACTGATTGTGAACTAACTAAAAGTAACTGGGGGCTAACTAAGACTAACTAGTTCCATCTCCAACTAAATGAAGGATGTTGGTGTCGAGACTCCCGGTGGCTCCTAAAATGTAGGGATTGGTCTAAGAGGCACCCAAACTGATGCATGCACATGCAGTAAGTGGCAGTTAACCTCTGGCAGTGTTCCCCACACTCCAGTGACTAGTACATGTGGCCCCATTAGGCCAAGTGGACGCAATGGTACCAGTGGACCCAATTAATTAATTAAGGTTCCTAAGTTAGGTTAAATAATCTAATAGATAGTATGGTCAAGGGAGGATTAATAATCCTAACACCCCCCCTGAATCCTAACTTGGACAACTATGGGCCTTGCTAACAAGACCATAGGTCACCCAAATACAATCTAAAAGAAATAATGTTGCTTAATACAACCGAGGAAACAGAGGAAAAACTCATGGGAACCCCCCCCCCCTCAAAATAAGTAGAAATACAAATTTTGGAAAAACTTGTGAAAATTTTTGCTGCTATTATGCAACAACAATATCTTGGTTCTTCTGTGTAGGTGAACCCATGAATCCAAACAAAGTACTTATTTCTAGAGGAATCTTCCTCTTTGAAAGAAGAATAATGTGCCCAACTGAATCAGGAATATAGACAGTTGCAGGATGAAAACTGGACCCATGTAGAGAAGCTGAAACCAATTGATGATAGAGAAAAGGTGCTTGAGAATTCGAACCATGTGAGGAACACCCAAGAAACTGATATATTGCAGCCATTAACATCAAAACATGTGAGGTAGAATCAACCCCAAGTGTTAGGAGCAAGTGTCCAGGCAGATGCGAAATGTCTCCAACTTTACTAGTTCCATGAGGAGATGAGCATGTGATAAAAAAGGTAGGTAGAGAAGCCCTGGGACTGTGGAGAGCGAATGCTTGAGCTCCATAATTTGATATAGCTTCAGAAATAACCAATATTTCACAAAATCTAATATCATAAAACTCATAATAGAGAACTAACATCGAATCCTCAACAACAAAATTGAAGGAGACTTGCGGTGCTTGATTTGTCACGCCAAAGTTGATGAAAACTATTACAAGCAATACTATAAGCTCTTGAATCTTAAAACCTGAACCAAATATTATCATATTAGAAAATAAATCAGATCTAAATAGGTTCATATCAGATCCAAAACTATGAAGTGAAATCAAATCCCCAGCAACAATTTTGAAGGAGACTTGCGGTACTTGATTTGTCACACCAAAATTGATGAAACCAACTACAAGAAGTACTGAAAGATCATGAACCTGAAATATTGAACCAAGTAATATAAGATCATATCCAAATAATATCATATCAGATCCAAATAATTCCATATTAGATCCAAAAGTGTGGAATGAAATCAAATCCCTAGCAGCAATTTTGAAGGAGACTTGCAGTACTTGTTTCTTCACACCAAAATTGATGAGAACAGCTACAAGCAGTACTGAAAGCTCACGAACCTGAAATATGGAACCAAGTAATATAAGATCAAATCCAAATAAGATCATATCAGATCCAATAAAGTTCATATCAGATCCAAGAGTTTGCTCCACCAAGATGGTAGATGCACAATTTTCTCCTTCTTCAAAATTCTGAATATTGGTGCATGCAATCATGTAGGAATTTGCTGGAAGCTCAAGATCAATGAGAGTGTTTGAATCACTCCTAAAATCTGAAATTATTTCAAAAATATCCAAATATTTACAAAATATAATATCAGCAAACTCATGAGAGAAAACTGACATCAAATCCCCAGCAAAACTTTTGAAAGAGATTTTTGGTACTTGTTTCTTCACACCAAAATTGATGAGAACAACTACAAGCAGTACTGAAATATCTTGAAACCTAGAACCAAGTAATATCATATCATATTCAAATAATATCATATCAGATCCATAAATTCCATATCAGATCCAAGAGTGTGCTCCATCGAGATGGTAGATGCACAGTTTTCTTTTTCTTCAAAACCCTAAGTATCGGTAAATGCAATCATGTAGGAATTTGTTGGAAGCTCTAGATCAATGAGAGTGAATGGATCACTCCTACAATATGATACTATTTCCAAAATATCCAAAAGATTACTTATATACACACCATCAACATCATTAGAGACAGAGAAATCAAATTCCTCTCCCTTTCCTGGAGCAATCACCGGCAAAATATGCACAGAATTTATAATAGAGGAATCACTGGAGAATTTTTGCATAGAATGGAAGGAGAGATTTTATTCAATAACAAAGATTCAAATTTCTTCCTCTGGATCATCCATGTGAGGAGATGAGATATCAGATATCTCATACACTTCCTGAGTAGCAGGAGAAGGAGTCACTCCAAGGAGACTTTCTTCAATTCGAATTGACTGTGAGGAATATTATGCTTCTTCTTCATCTTGAACAAATTCATCAGAGAGAGTAGAGGCCGAGAATTTAGAGTAAAGAACTCTCGTGGTTCTGAATGTGCCCTCCAAATTGCTATAAATATCCTCATTGCGCTTCCCAAAGGTTCTATCCAGTTTTTTCCAGAGATCTTTTGGGGATTCTACAAAATCATTAAGGTAGTGCAAGCTTGGAGAACTCCAAAAAGCCATACATATTGTTCCATGAGCTCTATCACCATCATTTAGCCAGTCATTCTCATATTCATCAGACTCTTTACCAAGTCCCATAGATACCTCATAAAGACCTTGCCTCTTTAGAGATGCAATCATCTTCAACTTCCATTTTGAATATTTTGTGGATGGAGTAAGAAGATGAACTAAGAATATTGAATCCATATGAAGTTGAACCTGCAAAATATCACTACAAAATCTAAAATATTCGAACTATGTTAGAATCATTCTTTTCCTCTTGACATGAGCATGTTGTCAGGGCCCATCACACCCTCTCCGCTGCTCTAAATAAATTCAGAGCTAGCAAATCATCATAGGGGACTTCTGTGGAAACCCAAATGCTTCTGATGTTGAATGGGGGGAAACAAGCATGAAACCTGCCTGAGAAGGCTCTGATACCATATTAGAATTTGAATGCCATTTAGATATTAAAGCAGATAGTTCTAATAGTGTTTGCAATAAATGGAGAATGAATATACAAGCTGAACAAAACAAACCACACAGGAAACAAATGAGTATTGCTCAGGAATTTACAGTATCATTCACAATAATAAAATTCGGTGTTACAATAGTTTACATAGGAAAAGAATTCGAATGCATTAGGTAGCAATTTGAATCTATCTACTGGATCTAACTGTATCTAAATGACCATCTAACTCATGGTGTCTCAATCAATATCGAAGTCCAACAAATCAACTCCCAGATGTCCAACAACTCATACAATCAGTGATAACTAGTTAACTCAGTGCAACTGAGTGTGGTAGGTGGGAAAAGGCTCCTACTCCACATGCATCCATGCATAACTAGCGCTAGCTAATTGATTGTGAACTAACTGAAAGTAGCTGGGGGATAACTAAGACTAACTAGTTCCAACTCCAACTAACTGAATGAGGTTGGTGTCGGGACTCCCAGTGTCTCCTAACATGTAGGGATTGGTCTAGGAGGAGCCCAAACTAATGCATGCACATGCAATAAGTAGCAGTTAACCTCTAGCAGTGTTCCCCACACTCCAGTGACTGGTACATGTGGCCCCAATAGGCCAAGTGGACCCAATGGCACTAGTGGACCCAATTAATTAATTAAGGTTCCTATGTTAGGCTAAATAATCTAATAGACAGTATGGTCAAGGGAGGATTAATAATCCTAACAAAATTGGCATAAGTGACCTTCTTGGACTTGATAATCATAACTTTTTTTTGGTAGGTGTTAACAGTCATACCCATGTTGGAGCATAAATCCTTGAGAATTCTTAGTTGCTTATCAAGATCAAAGGGGCACCTTGACATAAGAACGATATCACAAGCATAGAGAAGGAGGATGATTACTATACTAATTAAGGTCGTGTCAACGCACCCAACTTCTTCTAAACAAGCTTCTAACTTATCGATGTATATGCCAAAATGGGTAGGGGAGAGGGGGAAACCTTGCTTAATTGCAATATTACAATTAATAACTTTTGACTATACTAACTAAGGTTGTGTCAACACACCCAGCTTCTTATAAACAAGCTTCACGCTTATCGATGTATATGTCGAAAAGGGTAAGGGAGAGAGGGAAACCTTGTTTAGCTTCAATATTACAATTAATATATTATGACTATACTATCTAAGGTTGTTCCCTTCTTCTTCTAAACAAGACTTTAGCTTATCGAAGTATACATCAAAAAGGGGTAAGGGAGAGGGAGTAACCTTGCTTAACTCCAATATTACAATTAATATCTTTTGAGTATACTATCTAAGGTCGTGCTAGCACAACCAACTTCTTCTAAAAAAACTCCTAGCTTATCGATGTATACCGAAAAGGGTATGGGAGAGAGGCAACCTCTCTTAACTCCAATATTACAATTAATATCTTCTAACTATACTAGTTAAAGTTGTGTCATCACACTCAACTTCTTCTAAATAAGTTTCTAGCTTATCGATGTACATGCTGAAAAGGGTAGGAGAGAAGGGGGAACCTTTCTTAACTCCAATATTACAATTAATATATTTCGGCTATACTAGCTAAGGTTGTGCCAATGCACCCAACTTCTTCTAAACAAGCTTCTAGCTTATCAATGTATATGTCGAAATGGGTAGGGGAGAGGGTGAAACCTTATTTAAGTCCAATATTACAATTAATATCTTCTGATTATACTAGATAAGGCTGTGCCAACGCACCCGTATTCTTCTAAACAAGCTTCTAACTTATCAATATATATGCCAAAAATAATAAAGAAAAAAAAACAACCTTACTTAACTTCAATATTACAATCAATACTTTATTAAAAATTTAGTAAACAAAACCATGACTTTGATTATTATTATGATAATCATCCATATAAACATCTACCAAAATGATAACCCATCGTCATAACAACTCGAGAGTGACAAAATACATGAAAATTCTCAATGGAAATTCATTCCATCTTTATTATGTCCCCTCTCGAGGGGATATATATGAATCGGTCAAGGTGATTAGTTGAAGTAATTTGTTGCAACTTTAACAAAATTATATAATTTTTGCTATAGTTTGTATTAATTTTT
>LPNX010146345.1:135156-214377 GCA_001517045.1 Pseudotsuga menziesii
ATCGATCTAATTTTAGCCAACTCTTCATCGTCCATGGCTACATGCCAAGATTTATACTCCTAATATGTTGATAAATCGATGATACTTTGGAGGGGTGGTGAGCAGGAGTTTGATGAACCTGTTGTAATTTGCCACGAGGATGAAGACCTGGTTGATTCGGCCATAAAAAGATCATGATCCGAATAGGATTCGGCCGATGGATGAGGGGAGAATTGGGATGAACTTGGTGAAAAATCCATGGGTGGCAAAGAAAGAAGGAAACTATTAGACCATGAAGCTGGACTGGAGAGCAAAATTTTAGTGTCAGGGTACACTTGTTCTTGCTGCATGGATAATCCGAAGCTGATAGACCTTTGATCTTGTTGTATTTCAGAAAAAATGAAGGAGTTTCCGGCCTGTGGAAGGGATGCTTGAATATGGCTTTCCAAACTACTAGGCTGTTGTATCTCCCTACTGTTTCCTTGTTCAAATTTATGGGTGGAGCTGAGTGGAGTGACATCGTTGCTTTTGAGGGGTCTAGAGCAAACGGGACAATCATTTGTAGGGTAAGTGAAGTTTAGCCATTCCTCTAGGCATACCCACCACAGAAGATGACTACAAGCAGTGATAGTTTTGGCCTCATTTGCTCTACTAACTCCTAGCTTGATGATGCAGGCATGGCATCTATTGTTTGCTTGGAAGAATTTAACATTATTCCTTCTGGGCTTCATTTTTTCAGCTTCTTTAGAGGGGCAGCTGCTAGTTGCGTTGGGCTTTGTAGTTGGATTTGATCCCATGGAAGCTCTGTGAAATTTGAGGGCCATAACTATTTCTCTCCTTGCTTCTGCCATGTCTAGCAGACGTTCCTGGTAAGGTCTGCTAGTGTGAAGCCTCCTCCTTACCTTCTTCTTAGTTCGTGGCCGCTGCTCTTTGTCATTACCAATTCCACCATTCCTGCAAGCTCTCTTTCCTTCGTTTATAGCAGTTTCTTGCCCATCATTTCTATTGGATGCTCTCAAGCCAATCTGACTATCTGAATCTAACTGAAATGGCCCATTTGGGTTCTCCTCATGTAAGGACTCATGAGGCATTCCCTTCTCAAGGTGTAAAACAGAATTAGGGTTTTCACCATTCATCTCCTGATCAAGAATGGTTTGCAAATCAGTCCTTTTGGCAGATGCATGGTTTCTAGTAGAGGTGAGCTGCTTCACCAGGCTACGAATATATGCACCAGATAGATGGGGTTCTTCTCCGATCTACCCCTACTTTGCTCCCAACTTCCCTTTGCTTGGAACGACTCCTCATCCTCCTCGTGCAATTGAATTTCGAATGAATGCCAATTCACCAAAATCAGATGGAAAATTCTCCAAATAAATCTCGCAAAACCCTAAGCATATATATATTAGATAGATATATAACCCTAAAATCCTCTAACACTATTTTCAGTATTTGCAGGAACCAGTATCATCTCACAATTGGCAATGGCGAATGAGTGAGTAGATGAAATCATGTAACTATACAATTCCATCGACAATAACCTTATATCAGTGAATTATCATGAGGGCTGTGAATGCCCATTACTAAGATTAGATAAGAAATGCAGTGATTCAGATCTCATCACACCATTTGATCAGCAAAAACAAACAACAGTGATAAAAGCGCAGAGTGCTCCCTACGTCATGATCTGACATGAGAATCTCCGTAACTGTAGAATTTACCCAATTTGGCAAACCTAAATTTCTAATCAATAAAACTTCATCGGCTGAAACTACCACAATCAGAAATTTGTTGGTACAATGTTTTCTGCTCCGATGACAGAAATGCTCCATGCTTCTCCCTCTCCCTCTCGTATTGCATATTGTTACTATTAAGCCCGGCAGAAAACCTGGGTATGGCTTTAAACTATGTGGAGCTGTAGAAAACCCAATTCAAGCATGTCGTTTAATGGTTGTAGGCATAATGCATGGACTAATACCCTTTATAGTGTTTTATTGGATCTAGGTCAAAGTTGAAGGTTTTTTAACATTTAGATAACAAGTTGGCAGGTCATATGTCTGAGCATTTAAATTGCTCAATCAGTGATGGGCAATCTGTCCAAATATCGGTAAAATTTTCAAGTAACTATCATACAATGAATGTAAATGTTTATAGCATTTGATAAAATTGTTTAACCCTCATTTTTTTTTAAAGTGGAAGTACAAATAATAATCAAACAGATGATAGAGATGGAAATTTTCAAATAAAAAACAAGCTGGCAAATCGAAGTCCTCATTATCCCAGACCAAACATAGATATATATTAAAAAAAAAAAAGTCCTCAAACTATTTGAAGCCAAATTTATGCATTTAAATTGTTTGAGGTAAGATTTAAAACCCATTTCAAAGGCTTCAAGTGTTTTTTTGGAGCCAAATTTATGCATTTAAATTGTTCGAGGTCAGATTTAAAACCCATTTCAAAGGCTTCAAGTGGTTTTTTTGGGAAGCAAATAATGAAAAATTGGTGGGGTAGGGAGAGATGGAAATCTGCGATTCTACTGAAGCAGTGCTGCACAGAGCTTTGGAATAAACGCCAGCAGAATTCATATTGATAGTACTTGCCTGCATGTCTGATGGTCCAATCTGCGTTTGCCGCGGCTGGTGGCTTTAAAGTGAGAAAAATAAATTGGTTTTTAATTGCAATGATTTCCTGAATCCCGAGGAGAGTCTGATTGTCTGTCACGGGCCAGCCTCAGTTCTTCCCTATCTCTCTCACGCGGTGTCTGGCCATTTGTCATCTTTATCTTTCCCATCTTCTGCAGTTGCATCAGACTTTTTCTGAAGGCGGCTTTGTTTATTGGTCGTTTACAAGGCGGTTGCTGCTGGCATACTTGTGTGCATATCATGCAGCGATATCAAACGAATGAATAAATTTTGAATTCCACCCCGAGTCATCACACACGAAACCAACCGGAGACCAGATAAATCGGTAGCACTGATTTTGTTTACACTGATTCGACTCATAAATCATTATAGAGAGCTACGCAGATCTTTAAAAATAACTATAATTCTAAGTCAACTTGTGATATAACTCTGCTACCTCATTTTTGAGAACCATACATAAATTAGCATAATTTGTGTTTTCACTTTATCCTTCATGCTTTGAAACAGTTTAAACATTGTAAGACTATGATATAACTCTGTTACCTCATTTTCTAGAACCATACATAAATTAGCATAATTTATGTCTTCACTTTATCCTACTGCTTTGAAACAGGTATAAAGTAAAAATAAAATAAAAAATAAAAATCATTCTTTACTTCAAAATTGGGAAGCCGCTTTGCCGATTTCCCTGTATGCACTAAAATGCAAATTTGGATGTGCTGACAAATAATTGGAACCATACTTTTTTTTATGTTTCTGTTCCTACATTGAGATTAATTAATCAGGTTTTCTATTTTATTTGAGAATGCATGTAAATTATGTGTAACATTGAGATTAGTTAATTATATTTTCTATTTCATTTGAAAATGCATATAAACTATATACATTATATATATATGGAAAATAAAAGTATTGAACAGTGTTATGGATAGATACTTACATAAATATATATTATATCACTGCTGAAACAGTATTATGGATAGATATTTAAGTCTATTTTACATAAATATATTATATCATGTATGATTATGTAGGAGGAAAATTTTTCATTCCCTATAAACTAAAAACAACTACATTAATTTTATTAATGTGTTCCATTAAGGAATTTTGGCACATACTATAGGAAAAAACATTAATATAAAAAGTATGTGCCTAATTTAAGCTTAGCATATTCACACACATTACATTAATAAAATTGAGCCCATAAGCATATCTCGAAAATAATAATAAATTAATATGGTACAATTAATTATTATACAATTTTTTATTATAATTAATATTTTAATTGATTATAATATAATAATTAATTAATTATTTAAATACTATTATTAAATAAATACTATTAATTATAATCAAATCCAATTATAAATACATTATTAATTAATTAATTGATTATAATATAATAATTATTTATTTATTAAAATATTATTATTAAATAAATACTAGAATAGAATTAGAATAGAATTAAAAAAATTTAACCTTGCAAACCCTAGCCTCCGCAGCCGACCCTAGACTTTTTACCCGGTTCCAGTATTTATCAAGGATTCTCACTCTCTCCACATTCGACACTGTCCTGATGATGGATCCTGATATGGATCTGAAACGTCGACTTGGTCCTTTCGATACTGTGGTTTCTCCAACAACAACATCAATAACTAACCACCACAGAAATTTAGCAACAAAAAATAAATACTATTAATTATAATCAAATCCAATTATAAATACATTATTAATTAATTAATTAATGTGTCACAATAATATTATATATCATAACACTTAGGGTTATATCATAATGCAAAGGAGACATAATCATTACATTACTTTATAGATTGTCATAAGTTAGCCCCAAGGGTTAGCTCAATTGGTAAGACATGCTCACACTCTCTCGGTTTGCGGAGAGGTCACGGGTTCGAGCCTTGAGTCCTTTTAGGGTTAGGCCTTCTGCTAGGATAAACTACCTCTACCATCCACTAATGTGGGGAAGTATTGCTCGTTACCGTGCATATTTCCATATGAAAAAAAAAATTGCTATAAGTTAAATGATGAGCATTTAATTATTTTTAATTCATGGTTAATATTTGATTTGACAATGACTATGATTGTATATAGAGATTTTTTTTCAATTGAACGATGATGATGCCCAAAAAACATTTGAGATATATGATAACAAAAAAATGTATTTATGTTTTAAAATAAAAAGATAAATTTTAAATAAAAATTATTATTTAATAATTACTTAATATTATCAAAATATAAATTATAAAACAAATTCTTTTAGAATAGATTATAATTATTTAATAGTTATTTAATGATAAGCAATATATTTAGTTATAAAAATCTAAAATCTAATCCATTTTTCTATTATTAAGTATTATTAATATATATGATATTAATTGAACTTATAAAAGAAATCATAATTAATTATAAATAATATAATTCAATTATATTATTGGCGGCAGGCTCTCATCAGCAAAGTATAAATTCTGCAGTTTTCTATCACGAAATTTCAATATTTCGAAGGGTAGTGGTGTGCCATTAACGTTATGGGGTTAATAGCATTGAAAAAATACAAAGACGTGATCTATACGGAGTCTGCCGAAAGATATGGTGGATTCACGTGGAGACAATGACAACATTGCTGGGCGGAATCATGTACACTGACAACGCGTCACCCTCACATTGAACCCAGCGGCAATATTTTATAAGACTGAGTTAATTTGTAGGAACGTACACATAGTTGTCAGTGCAAATTGTGGTGACTGCAATGCATTCAGTGCATGTGCAGGTTTCTGTATATACATAGAAACACGCTGAAGCAATCAAGACAATCCGTGAGAGTTAGGGAGTGATCTGCTGAGAGCATTCAATGGGTGACCTAAACCTACTTTTCATGGTTTCTTTTCATGTTTTGCTCATGTCAACAGCAGGATGGAAATTGCAGGGTGTAACAGCAGCAGAAGAAGCAAAGATAAATGTTACTGAAGCGTTTCTGGATGCCCACAACAAAGAGAGAGCAACCCTAGTAGGAGTCTCGCTCCTTCGGTGGAATAACAACATCACTGCTTATGCGAGTCGTTTTACGAGGTTTCAGAGGGATCACGATCAGTGCCAGATGAAGCCGTCCGGGACAAGGAAGTATGGGGAGAATCTCCTTTGGGGAGAAGGCAGGCCTATGACTCCCACTGAAGCTATTCAGTCATGGATCGATGAGGAAAAGTTCTATGATTACAACACAAATTCCTGCTTGCAAGAAGATCAGCACTGCGGAGTTTATACACAACTGGTGTGGAAGAACTCCACTGATCTTGGCTGTGCTTTAGTTAGCTGTGATAAGGGGGATATTACATTCGTCATCTGCTATTACTCACCCCCTGGAAATATTGTAGGTGAAAGGCCTTACTAGAATTGGAGTCTCCAGGTTTTTTATCTGTTTGTAATGGCGATGGGAGATGTGCAGGCTTAGGTTTGCTGAAACCTCCATTACTAAGTTATTATTATTAAAATTAATGTTCTAAACAACCTCTTTTGAATCACAGTCTTTTATTTTTCACTTATTTTGGTGTTCAGGTTTGATTGTTATTTTTCCTTTATTTTGGTGTTTGATGTTCAGATTGATTGTTATTTTTCTGTGTGTTTTCATTTTACATTTCTTCATTGTTTTTTATTTTTTCTTCTTAATCCGTGGGAAATTAGGAAATGCTAAAACAACCAAGCTGAAGCAGATTTCCCAGGTGCACTCGGTGCAGGATGTATTGCTAAATTTCAACTCAGTTTCTGCTAATAATTATATATATACATATATTTCGCAGGTGTGTATGTTTTAATTTTAACCCAGTTGCTCATATATATATATATTCAATTTAGAGGCAATGCAGGTGAATGAAGTTGGAGGAGTTGTTACAGATCTTTGTGTCTTTGTGCGAGAGTGCGAGGGAAAACGGTGAATCATTTTTTTTACAAAATTCTGGTAATCATTCTGCTCACAAATCCAATTATCTTTACCTGTTTACCTATTTAGGTTTTACGATTTGGGTTATCTCTTTAATATATTGTTTTAAATATATTATAGTGTATGTTAAGTATTACTTATACAAATTTTGTTGTTTTTAAAAGATATCTTATAAGTATTTTGGTTTTGATTTGTAGAGATATCCTTAAAAAATTAAGGAAGTTCTATATGAATCGCTCACTTATATTAATTTGAACAATTTAAAGGTGGTTTTCTTAACTTTTACAACCTCATATTCTTAAAGTTATAAACAACTTTTCCTTTTCGTGTTGTTATGTCTAAAACTCTAAGATCATTGACAACTCTGCTATCTCTTACTTGCTTGGAATTACAGGCACCATCTTCCATCTCTGCCACTTACGCTCCAAATTATACATGCTATCTGCCATGGGCTGCCATCTACCATCTCCATGGTCTCTAACTGACATCTGCAGTGTCACACCTATACCGCCATGCACTCAGTCGCATAACCCTGCACTTGCCACCTTCACAATAATGCAAATGAGCTAGAGGCCTATATAAAGAACAATTTTTTGGTCTAACAGTGCATAATTTTGTGGTCTAACAGGGAGTCTCCATTAATTTATGGTTTTATTGGTTTTATTTTAAAGGTTGCTTAAAGGATGTTGTTGTATTTTGCCGCAAATACCTTCTTGTGAAGAGAGAAGCGTTTTGCAGTTCTCGCCTTGACTTCATTATCAATGAGGCTAGGTAAAAAAAAAATGCTTCATTTTCTCAAAAGTATACTTTATATTTATTAAGTTCATGCTAAAGTTTAAAGCATTAATCGAAATTCTTCGACCCAGGGCTGAGCTGGAGAACAAAGATGAACGATTTGACTTCATAATAGCTCGCATATCCTAGAGGTCCTTATTATCAATTGTACACAAAATATTTCTATGAGTTTTTTCTAAAGCCGCATCAATTAACAACACAAAGAAATATTTGATCATAATAATAAGGCACATCAATTAACAACATAAAGAATAAGTTGATCATAATAATAAGGCATGCTTCTAGCAGTACTGTAGTTTTAGGATTCTCACCGATAATTACAGCTAACTTCATTTCGAGTCTTGAGTTTCATAGAGTTCTATTCATTGACTTGAAATCAGAGAACAATAACCAACAACCCCATTATTTCAACATAAATAAAAATAAAAACAAAAACAAAAATTGGTGAAGAAAACAACTTTCATTAACGAACAACACCAGTTGGGCACAATAGCACTGAAAGATCGACTATCCCTTGTATCACAATGTCATTAAAGAGTTTATGGTAGAGTACGTATTACTAACATGGAGAATTTATTTTGTTATTTCGGTCAGAAAAAAGTACTTGGAACTGAAGGATCGAATCAACGCCATGGAGATGCGCAGGGTTCCATAAGAGAAAGAGAAAGAGCACAACCGCTTCAAAGAGTGGATTTCAGGAAGCACTTCATGAGAGATCGTCGCAGCATAGTTCAGGGCGTTTCTCATATTAACAATTAACCATGAAAAATTGCTTCACGTCTACTTAAGACAGGCCCAACACTATCATTCTAATTGTGCCTTTTATAAGGACATTTTATTTGTAAGAACAGGTTTTATTAGAGAACGAAGAGAACAAAGACAACGAGAGGCGTGATTTGCCAAGTCTTACATATGTCTCGAATGAAAAGCGACCTGGACATCCCCACCATTACAAGGATGGTGCTCTTAATGCTCTGGTATTGTCTAATGTATTGTTCTACTTCTTATGACGTATGTTATCCAAGAGATTAACAAGGTTAGAAATACAGTTTAGATAAAGTCACTGAATCTTACAGAAAGTTTGTTTGTAATGTGGACATATAAGAGTATGTTGCGTAATGAGCAATCCTCCCTTCATTATCACTCTTGATTGCAACATGTACACCAACAATACCCAAGCGCTTCGTGAAGCAATGTGCTTTTTCATCACCCCAAAATAGGTCACCAGTTTGCATTCGTCCAATTTCGAGAAATGTTGTTACAGGTCCACTATTGGTCAGCATATTGGAACTTTCCTTGTTTCATGTGGAATTATGTCCAAGGGTTAGCTGATCGATCTACCTACCATTTTATCTTCTTATGTCTGGCGTGAGAGTAATTTCTTAGCTAAGTCTTGGAGGAGGTGTCTATGCAAGACGAAGACGATCGGTGAGTGTCTGCTCATTGTTTCTTGCATGTAGTGGAGTTCTCCATCTTGCATGCAGTGGAGTCTGCTAAAATAGTTTATTTTCTGAGTCTGCTAAGAAGAACCCAGGTGAGTTTCCTAAAATAGTTTATTTTTTGAGTCTACTAAGAAGAACCGAGGCGAGTCTGCTAAAATAGTTTATTTTCTGAGCTTGCTAAAATAGTTTATTTTCTTTTAGCTGAAACTAAATCTTATTAGAAGAAATAACCTAAAATTGCGAAGCGTCTCTTAATGGCCAAATCATAAGGCGTTTTTCCCATACGTTAAAATGCTGATTGATTCCTCTATTTTGAGATTTATACTAACTGAGTTTTGAGGCATTTTTCCCAGACGTTTAAGCTTGCATAATTTATCTCTTTTATGAATTAAATAACTTTGCAATTATCTTGCTTGGAAACGTTTTGGTGTGAATAAAGAATGGTTGGGTGAATTTCGTTGCTAAGAAACATTTTATTGGTGCTACAAATAATTGCACCAAAACCAAGTGATACAAATAATTCCGTTCCAAGTGATACAAATAATTTTCCAAAACCATGACCTCCCAAATTACACAAGGTTGTAAGCTTAATTTTTGTTATTTTATTCGAATTTCTTCCGGTCTCTTCACTATGTGGATATGTGGGTTTGTTTGGGCTATAAATACACACAGTTTTGCTTGATTTTTACTAGGTTAAGTTGAAATCTTCAAATACGTGTAATCTTGTTTAAACTTACAAATATCTCTCAAAGCTATTTCAATTTGAGAAAAAAAACTTATTAATATTTTAAATAAATTTGCCTAAATTAAAAAATAAAATAAATATATATATTTTTTATTATACAAACTTTAACATTTTGGCACATAACCTAAACATATAACCTCTACACATAAGGTGAAAGGGGCACTTTGAGCCCTGGATTCTTTGCCCAAGTCTTAGAAACCTTTGAAAAATATAACTATAAGGGTTTAGTAAAGTGTCGACTCAAAGTTTCAGTTTTTTATGCTATAGTTTTAGATTTTTATTACAAAGACATTTTTGTAATAGTTAACTCTAATCTTTAAATCTAATCAATCAATAACTATTAACAATAGCGGGGACATTGCCACCTCGTGGCTCTTGTTCTAATTAATATTAGATAAACATTTTTCAAAAACAAGTTTAAATGATGAGAGATATAGATTTGATTCTTAATAATGATAATGTCAAAAAAGAGCCAAAAATTAAAATAGAGATCATAAATAAAAAAAATAATGTCAAAAATTAAAAAAGAAATGGACATTGTCTATAATGTCAAATGCTAAACAAATACTCCAAAAATCATATAAGACAAAATGGATGTCTAATCTAAAAGCATCTTCCATAATTTGTGCACATACACAAAAGAGGACAACAACAAAAAAATCCATAAAATATTGTCGACAATAATTGTTAAATCCATAAAATATTGTCGATAATAATTGTTTCTATGATTAAATAATTACCAAAAATAGTGACAAGCATTGTAACGTTGTGTTCAAGCAACATGTACAATCTCATGATGACCAAACATCAAATCCATTCACTTTGTGTACTTTTCGTTGCTGCAGTTTTTTTTGTTTTGTATTCAATTTATGTCAACCACCTCTTCCTTCTTTTGTTTGTTACGAGTTGTTCTTTCATAAAATATAAAATGTCAATTTTTTTTAATTTATACTAGCAACAATTGCCCCCACAGGGTGCAATAAAAAGCCGAAAAAAATGGACGACAGGGTGCAATAAAAAGCCGAAAAAAATGGACGAAAAGTAGATGTGATGAAACAAAAAAATTAGTAGTATTTTTTTTTTTGAATTTTTATTGTTATAGGTTGGGATCCAACCCTATGATGATATTCCACCTAATGTCACTCAATGTGGTGACTCTTTGTTTATGCTTGGGACTACATAAAAACCTTGACATTTGTTGTATCATGACTCTCAAATATGTATGGGTAGTGTTTTTGGGATGATTTAAACATATGGATGCTTTGTTTATGTTTCCTTTTTAACAAGCATGCACGTTCCCCTTTATATGAAAGTGCCAAAAAAGTTGACATACATTCAAAGATTCAAAAAAAAAGAATCAACAATAACAAACCACCACCATCATTAATTTTGTAAATTTATTGTTTTGTATTTAATAGTTGACATGAGATATCATCATTTAATAACCATTAAACTAATAAATAAGCATAAACCATCATAGCTATTCAAGTAGGTCCTAGAGCAACATCCACACTGACACAACTATGCCTTTTTGAGTTGATATTAACATAATACAAGTCAAGAAAATGTATTGTGATTTGTGAAAGGAACTTTGACAATTACGTTAAGAATAAATCTGCATAGTTTAAAATTTTCTACGATTTGGGTAAGAATAGGCTGATTTTTCAAGCACAAGTTTGATGAAATTCAGTCGTAATTATTTTTTAAAAATTAAGGTTATAGTTGTCAAGTTTTGGAATTTTGGGTTCCCTAAGGGGTTTTGAGGGTCTTCAATCCATTTCTACTATCGAAATTGGGATTAGAACATAGTCACGTTCCAATTTTGCCAAAAAAAAAACTGAATTCTGATAAAAAAATGGCCATAGAGTCTAAATCATCGAATTTTTAGACATCTCCGAAGAAATAGTTCAAATTATCTTGATAAAAGTAAATTTGTTAGTATGTTGAGCCTAGTGCATTTTTTTGGGTCAACAATGGATAAGCAACAAAGTCAATTGTTGTCTTTGTCTCTTGCATGTTCAATGGCTTGAACGTATAAGTGGCTTATTTTCAAGGATGCTTGACTACCTTTCACCATCTTTAACCATGATTCACGATGGTTGATCATATATAGCTATGTTTGTTTATGTTTGTTGATCATATATATATAACAAAGTAAACCTTTGTCACTTGCATAAAGTCCAATAGTCAACCATGGTTGGCTATGATTGAATATGGTTTTAACCAAGGTTTACTTTGCTTGGCCATGGTCATGAAGGGTTATGTTGGATTGTGACATTAAACAATGCTTATTTCTCATTGAAACATTCATCTTGATAGTTATGTTACATTATGACATGACATTCATCTTGGCTTACTTATGTCGAATTGATACATTCCTAAATGGTGATGTTGCATTGCAGTGTTCATTAAAGGTTATGTCACATTGAGTATGGTTGATCAAAGTTACTCATGGTAAATTATGGTTGATTTTGCTTAGCCATTGTTGATTATGGTTGGCCTTGGTTTAGTATAATTGACCATCGTTGAATTGGTTTAGTATAATTGACCATGGTTGAATGTTATTGACCATGTTTAACTATGGTTGGCTATAGTTGACCATGTTTCATTGTGGTTATGGTTGGCATTTGTTACCCATTGTTGATTATGTTTGACAATAATTGATTGTGGTTGACCATGGTTGGGCATGGTTGACCCTAGTAATTAGGAAAGATGTGCATGAGGAACATTGTTATTACACAACTCATTCAACTCTATGAAATATCAAACTTTGATTTTGGATCACAAATGTAGAGATGTTGGAATGCCATTCTCCTCAAGCTCTAAAATTGGCATCAACACATCATTTGTAGTAACTATTTGGTGTTTTTGTATATACAAGTTATGTCTATGAAATATTAACCTTTTTATCTTTTTATTTTATTTTTATTGATGCAAAATTTAAAATATGTTGAGAATATTAATTATTTAGTTATAAAAATTGGTTTCCACGTTTCATAATATATGTAATATTAATCACCAAAAATTATGTCCATTTCTCCATTTTTATATCTTAATTCTTAATGTTACTTTTCGTTTCTATGTTTTAAATAATTTATTTTAAAATAAATAAAATGATAAATTTAATACTTTATATATTTATATATAAATAGTTATAAATATTTATAAATATATTCAAAATATATTAAAACTTTCACAATTTACCTCTTTACAAACTCATAAAATATTAAACTTTATACCAAGAATTATAATTGACCTATTAAAACACTATGCAAAACATTTAAATACATTTTTATATATTATAAAATTATAAAATATTAACATCAATATATTAAAACATTAAAACATTTTGGTGTTTACTCAATTTACTTTTCATTTCTTGTAATAAAGTTTCGCTACCAGTTTGCATTGACTAAGAAAGAACAACAAAGAAAGGTTGGGTAACTTGGGTTAAGAATCCCAATACAAATCCAAGCCAAACCTTACACAAACGCACTGCAAGTAATATTATATGATTTGGACCATTATAACATGTACTATGGATTTATGATTTGGATTTCTATTAGTAACATGAACTTACTATAGGAATTTTTTTAGGCAAGTCTGATTGGGTTTTTGGTTTTGTTTTTATCAGGCAAGACAAAGGATCATTTTTGTTGTGCAGATGATAGCACCAGAGAAATCCAAGGACCGATCAAATTATAAATTGTTAGGATATTTCATTGATATACTCTAGCCACATATAGTGTGAAAATAAATGAAAATTAAGCCTGATTATGGATTTGTTGCTTGGTGAATATGAGACCACCTATTTGCAGCTGGCAATCATCATTCACTTGCTTAGTGACTCCCAGTTATACTTGCAACAATTGAAAGAGAGTATTTTCATTTGTTTTCTAATCTGGCAATCATCATTCACTTGCTTAGTGACTCCCAGTTATACTTGCAACAATTGAAAGAGAGTATTTTCATTTGTTTTCTAATCCATTCGATTTTTTTAATTGGAATGCTCACTTGTTAGTGATTGTTGCATGTTCGGTTTTGAAGGATGGGCATGAAATGATAACTAACACAAATCACAATGCTGAGCAAATTAACCTCTATTAAACATATAGACACATAATGTCACTATCGGTTAAAAAATAAAATAAGTTTCAATTTTGTTTTGATATATGTCATTGTTGGTTAAAAACTAAAATAAATTCCAATTTTGTTTTGACAAAATGATTTGAAAAACAAAATGTATTATATTATTTTTCAAAAAATAGAAACACTCAACCTTGACGTGATAGTTTTTTTCTTCTTTTGATAGTAAAATATTTCCCTTTTTACTTAAGACTGTTAATCATTGCATGTAACATAGCTCACTATCCTAGTAGTTAAGGTTAATGCAGTATTTTGTTGTCCACTTTAGATTTAGATAAACCAAATGCAATGCATCAATATACCTGGAAGCCATGTACCTAAACTGATTTGTGAGACAGACCCAATGAATACCTGAATTCCTTTTATTCAATAGACAGAAATAAAAATACATGATATATTATTTATTGGATAGGATTTCTTCCAAAGCATTTACCAAGGCTTGATTCTGCCACTTCTCGGCCTGATCCATAAACGAAGGCCTCAATCTGATAATCAGAACGCAGAATTCATGTTCATTCAGAACCCTGTCGCCATCTAAATCGCCCTCCTCCATCATCGCCTGCAACTACGAATCTGTGAGGGAATCCAACCCTAACAGAGCCGGATTCCTCTTCAAGCTCTCCAAAGTTGTCAAACCCAGCCGGGGATCTGCTAGAAGACGGAACCCGTTACACAGTTCCGCCATGAAATCGTGCTCTCCCAATTTCTCAGCCATAATTGGGAGGAAATCCTCGAAGTCCGCCATTATTGGGAGTGCCGAAGACCTAATTGAAAACTCAATTGTGTCTTTAACGCAGATGGAGAGTTAAATCTTGACTTGTTGTAAACTGGGGAGGGTTTGTTATATAAATATAGGCTCCATGGCCGGCCTGCAAAGAAACCATGCACCGCGGCCAGGCATGGATTGTGCAGTGGCTACCTGACTTGCTGAACACACATAACACCAATATATCAAATACTAAAACTAAAACATGTGAGAGAGATACTGATAATTGATTGGCTAATTGGGAACCCAACACTGCGATGTTGAAGATGGCGGTGTCCCGTTGAAGAACAAGAGGGAAATCCAGTGCAGGCAATATAAGAAAGACATTGAATTGTAGCTTTAGAAGGGACAGGAAACCAGCGCTAGATTAAGGGTATGATTACTTCTTCCTCAACAAGAAGTCACGCTCTGAAAGAGATCACCCTTTCATCAATATGATCACTCTCTGCTATGATTACCCGACCTTCACCAATGTGACTCTGCCTCCACTCTTTGATTGTTAATGACGGCCTAGCTATAATGAGAGACAAGATAAAATCGTAGTATGAGACAGTTGTCAAACATAAAGCAGCATAGGTAAAACATAAAGCAACACATGTAATAAGTGTCATGTTTTATTAGATCAGCACAGGTAATACGTGTTACGTTTTTATTAGATCGAGGGACGACCAAAAAAGGTACATGGTTTCTCAAACCCCACCTCGGAGAAAGAAAGCCTTCCGCTTAATAAATATACTTTTGGATGACAAAAAGTATTTTTAAAAGTTATATCTATTTGTTTATGGATTAAATGTATGTTTTATTTATTATTTATTGAAATTAGCATTTTATAAGTTTCTGTAACTTTTGAAGTCCCTATATTAGCATAGGTCCATCTTAATGGGAGGGATAACTTTATATATATATATATATATATATTTTAAAGTTATATTTCGATAAATTTGATTTTTTTTATGGTACTTAAAAGAAACCGATTTAAAGGGTAGCATGCCTGAAATTGTTATATGTTTTTGACGAACCACAATAATTAAGTTATGTATGGGGATTGGCATTGTTACAAAATAGGGAGTTGAGTTAGCAACCAAAAAAGGATATAAGAAACTTGTTGTGATAGGGGACTCAAAAATGTTATTCGTTTCCTTATTTGGAAAAGCACTTTAATGACCCATATTTAAACAGGCTAATGACACAAATTTTATCAAGGAGTGAGGAATTTGTATCTTTCAAAGCCATCATGTAAAAGGAAGCCAGAACAAGGAAGCATATAGACAACCTAATCTTGCTTGCTCGCTAAGTCCAGGAATAATTAAAATTGGGGGCCCTTCCTCATTAAAGTTGGATGACAAGTGTGATCCAAAAGCAAAAGCAACATCATGCCACAAGGTGGCGAGGCAGATTCATGATAGCTCGACGTGGCCCATAAATTCAATTATTTCTCGTACCTCTTATGCTTAAATTTAGGTCTTTTCAAATCTTCATTATAGCATGTGGGAAACTTATGGATATGATGAAGCCCAGTGGTGTCGATACCACCATTGTGATCAAGCAAGAAATGTAGGAGACAGGAACTCGAGAGAGCGAGCAACTTCTCGTCTGGCTTATAGTTGGATTCAAGCCTAGAATCAATGTAGAGAATTGTTGCAGATCCAAGAGTAGAGTTGGAGTCACAATGGCCAACTCCAATTCCCAGACACCAAACTTCACTGTGGATTTCTTGCTTAGCAATTTGGATGAATGGAAGCAAAGTTGGGACAGGAGGACTAAAAAGGAAATAAAGGAATTCAACCAACAAAACACGCTCAGTTGGACAAGATGAAAGAAAAAATTGCCATGCTCGAGATGGAAGTCAAATGCTTACGGGGAAGAGGAAAAGAACACTACAAGTTGATAATAGGAATTGCAGGAAGATATAGGAACCTTTGGACATAATACATAGGCTTCGGTATTTTTGAATTTTAGAAGACATATGAGTCTTTTGATTTCCTATGTACTCTTCTAAGTTGGATGGGTCACCCACAATGTCCCTTTTGATATAAAGTTAAACCATTTCATATTAAAAAATAAAACAAATTTAAAATAAATATAATTTTTATAAAATTTAAATAAATTTACAAATATATGAATAATTTTACAGGATTTCAATCCATTTCCTTTACTTACATACCACCTTTTATAAGAAATCGTTCTTTATATAAATAAACAATACAAATGCAACACACCACCTTTTAAGAGAAATCATCTTTACATGACAAAAATAATTTTAATTCAAAACTAAAAGTATTTTTCCATGTAAACAAACCTTACAACCCTTTATAGCCTTAAAAAAACCTCAGGGTAAAGATTAAAACTAGCAATTTCCCTACCGAGTGCAAAGAAAAGACGAAGAGAAAAATAAAATAAATGGAAAGTAAAGTAAATATGATAACACAAACATGAGAATAGTGAAATAAATGTCTTGAGTAGTTTTCTTCGCATTATTGAAATGCCATAAATAGAACAATTAAATAACAAAAAAAATTAGGTGGTTCAATTCATACTTCGATTCCAGGACAAATGTTTCACTAAAGATGTAATGAACAACCTTTTGTCCAAATCAAGAAATGATAAAATGCTTATGCAAATAGAGAGAATAGAAAAAATTGTGCACCAAGAGAAAAGAGAGTAATGTGCTTCTTCACTTGCTATTATTTAGTCTTGCATCCAACTTCTATCTAATGTGCTCCTTGTTGTCACACATCTAAAGACGATACGCAAGCCAAATTGGAAACCAAATTTGGTTCAAATGCAATATTAAATGCCTTCAAACCTAAAGGAGCAAGTTGCCAAATGGTCAAGAAAATAAGAGTACAAGTTGCTTTTTGGATATGCAACATGATATGAAAGAGAGAGTTCAGAAAATGTTATAGGGTTATTGAAATACATCCTATGAGCATGATACTCACATTCAGTTACTAGGGGGTTTGGTGTAGGAGCATCCATGCACACCTAAAATTTTCCTTTTTAGTTTCAATTCCTTTAATTGCGCATTTAGTTGGTTTGACACCAATAAGTTATAGTTTCTTTGGGTTGAGATAGCATGGTCGCACATTGTGCATTCAATGCATTTAAATGTTACAACTTACAAAGAATTCATAGTACAGGGGTTGCATCAATCTTTCAAAGCTATGTACGGTGCGAACATAGTCATATGGCGACATAGAGTCAAAGGAACTCAAGACCATATCATAAGAGAAAGAAGGGATTTTTGAGAGTTGTCAGAGTTTAAATCTCACTTATGGTCCAAATATGGAGAGGTGAACAAGTAGCATGTGTCACAAAGTTGGATCACACATTAGGAGGATGTCATAGTGAAAGCTTGTTCACTATTGGATAAGTTATTTCGATTCTATTTTGTGTGAACAGAGTCACATGCCCAAGTAGAGTAAAGGGAACTTGATACCATATCATAAGAGCATGAAGACCTTTTTGGGATTTGTCATAGTCTAAATATCACTTGAGGTCCAATTTTGGAGAGGTGAATAAGTAACATGTCGCAAAGTTGGATCACCCACAAGGAGGAATTCATAGTGAAAGCTTGTTCATTATTTGATGGACGAGAGATCTAAGGACAAGGCTAAGTGGGATTCAATTGGACATTTGACCATATTTAACAATAAACTATAAACTTGTCCATGAATCAATGATTCGTGATGGAAGTGATATCATGGGAGATTCGAAAGATACAAGTGGCACTTAGCCTTCAGTTACATTAACAAATCATCATGAGAGCCCCAATAGGGATTCCAAAACAACTCTCACATGCATGGGTTGGCTAGCATTTTAATAATCCAATGAATAAAGTGGTAGGTGTTCTAGTTTTGGTAGTGTTGATGCTTGGAAAAATCCGAGGTACCGACAATAGAGGTTCTTCCCAATAACCATTCCCAAATATATCGTTTATTGTTTGATATGGGGAACCTGTCTGGTTTGTGGCCTGGCTACTGTAATGTTAAAGTGTATTCTTAAATATCTTTTACCGCATTGTGGTTCGATCCACCGTTTTATAAATTTTATCTTTTATGCATGAAATGCATGTTGATGTATTTGTAACTTCGGAATGTATTCACTTGTATATCTTATGTATTGTACCCCGATGTTTATTCCGAGAAGTATCTATAATGTAATTCATTCATGTCATGCCTCGATGTTCCAATCGGGAGATTCAATAATGTAAACAAGTCATGTAAAGTCATTGAGGTTAACCCTCCATTGTAATTCGGGGAAATAGTCCCCACAATTGAGTTAAGGTTATCCCTCCTTTTTGATCGAAGGGCAAAGTCCTCACAGTTGTGGGGCACTAGGGTTATTAGAATCTCCTAGAGATGTCGGCCCTGGTAAGTAATTTTTAATTGAGACCGACTTGTTGGAGTGGACATTAAGTGAATGAAATAATATAAATAGAGAGTGAGCCTCTCTATTTATCACACACACACACTCACTCACTCACTGGGGCGCATGAGTGAGAGAGGAGAAGCTCTCTCAAGTGAGAGAGAAAGAATAGTTGTGGAGATCATCTTTTATGTCTTTGGGTTTTACTACTGCCATTGGTGCTCATTCTATCTTTGAGGAAGTCGCGGAGTTTTCTCCTTTATGGTTTCCCTGAGGAAAATTCTTTGTGTCTCTTGTCTCTTGTGATTTTTGTTGTGCATGTTATTCTCTCAGATAAGATCCTAGATCATATTGCTTAAATGATAAAAATCTAACATGGTATCAGAGCTAACCTAAGAAGAAGACACTGTGCAGATGTGGAAGCTAGGGATTCTTATTTTTTGGGTCTCTCTCCACAATCCATTAGCAAAATAACGCTAGGCTAACTCTCCATTGAAGGGTGCATCTTCTTGTCGAAGCAGAATTTGATTCTGGGCATTTTTAGTTTTTGGTGCGGGAAATTAGGGATTTTAACAGAAGAGGAATTTTTGAATGAGCTCAGAATAGGATTTATCTCCTCATAAAAATCGAATTTTAGAGACTTGGGTCAAGATTTTTGGATGGGTGAAACTCCGGGAAATTCAAACCCTAGTTTGACCCCGGGCATGAAAAACCCTAAAATACTGAAACTAATAGTTTTGGTAGATTCACTATATCTTGAGATTGGAGAAGGCTTAGGTGCTGAAACTTTCATAGGTTGAATATAAATTCCTGATGTACACCATGTCCAAGTCTCAGCCTCATATTCGCTATATTATAGGAGATATGATTCCTCCAAGTTAGGGTTCCATCCTCTCCCAGGATTCCTCCCCAAACAGGACACCTGGGGAGAATCACTATATATCGGGCTAAGAAGGCCCAAATGAAATTTCTTAAGATTTTCAAAAAAGGGCATGGAATTTAATTTCTGGGGTGAAAGTTTCAGATCCCGAAGATGAAACAGTGACACGTGGCAGTCCATACAACTTCGCTATGTTGAACAATCCTGAAACAGGTCACCTTGGGAAAATGTTCATAAGTCCCAATTGGTGAAACCAATTCTGATGAAACCTATGTTGTTGGAACAAGGATAGACGAGGATACCTCAATACAAACTTTTAGAGACATAGGAGCATTACTTTCGAAGATACCATAGAAACAATATCAGACATTTCTATAGAAGAAATTGGTAAACTAGGGCTTCCTGTTCCGGGAGCTTCCCTCCACTATTTTCAGAAAAGGAGTACATTGGACAACTCGCCTTGAAGAGATATATCTTTCTATCCAATCAAATCTAAAAGATTCCAACTTTTGAAAATTAGGGTTTCTCTGACAAACCCTAGATCAACCAGCTCCGGAACCAGGATGGACACCTCAAATCGGTAAGATCTAATATTTTGTTATTTACAGTTGAGGTTCTCATTTCAAGATGACTAATCACCCAAGCTTGATGAAAAGCTTGGTGAGCTTGACAACTTCCAAGCATGGACGTATAGGATCTCACTAATTCTTGAAGAGCCTCTTATCCATCTTGAGCATTTGGATAAGAAATGATGCTGTTATGAATGAAGAAGGAGTCTACCCATGAAACAAATAAAGATAAGTATTCAATTGTCATTTCATGATTTGTTTTGTTATGTACTTGTTTATATTCAGTTGATGTGTTATGCATGATAGAATGTTTGCATTAATGACAGTATACTACTAATATGCATGTGATGGGTAAGTAGCTCATGGTGCTATACAACTCTCCATTGCTACTTATCTAGAATGAAACCTCTTTGTTGACATATTGGATTAGTGCACAATCTCAATGTTGTCCTGGTAGAGATGGAAGGAATCTAGAAAGTTTCTGTGAGATATGGATGAATGTTGGATTGGCTAAAATAGTTGCATGATTATATCTTTATGCATAAGAATTTACCATAATGAATATGCATTATGAAATGTTTCTAATCGTACAACTGGTGCATTTGACTTGTAGGAAAGATCGCGTACAATTGCCTACAAGAAAAGAATTATGAGACTTGTTCTGAAGAAGAAGTGACGGAAGTTCAAGTTTCACTCTAATAATCCAAAATGAAGAATGATGTCTAGGATGCAATATCGAGACCTGAAGGGAATTTCATAGTTCCATCATGTAGTAGATGGAAACATCATGGGATACAAGGTAGCATTCATAGCATGGGGCTTCTCACGGAAAGAAGGCATAGACTACGAAGAGACATTTGCAGCCACCAGAAGCTAAGACACATGACAAGCAGACTCATGTGTGCAAATTAAAGAAGGCCTTGTACGAGCTCAGAAGACACCCATGGGATAACACATACATGGTGAGCTTTAAGATCACCTAGAGTGATGAAGATCTTAACCTTTGCTACAAGGTTGAAGATGAAAGCCTATAGAGGATGACAAGCTCAGAGATGGGTGTGAGAAGAACATTTTCAAGATAAAGGATCTTGGTATCCAGTGACTTTAGATGGATACATAGAATATTAGTAGCAGAGGAACCTACTTGTCACTCCAGTACAGAATGTTTCAATGCATAAAGTACGAAAGGTAGAGGGAGAATGATGCTCCGCTTCAAAGGGAGTGACTATAGAAGATCCCAAGGTTTGACATGGTACGACATGATGGGTAGCTTATTGATGACTCTAGGCTTTACTGAGAGTAAAGTGGATTCCAACCTTTTTTTCAAGGTTGAAGGTGGAATATCAGTGATGCTCCTGTTATATGTCAATGACTTGTTCCTGACAGAAAAGAGGAACTCATTAAAGTTTCAAGAAAAATACTTGCTGTCGAGTTTGAGATGAAGGACTTAGATATGATGCACTACTTTCTAAGCATGGAGGTGTGGCAGAATGCAGATGGAATCTCCCTGGGACAAGGGAAGTATGCAATAGAGATCCCGAAGAGGTTCAGGATGATGGACTGCAAGGCCACGACCACACCTATGGCATCAAACCTAAAGCTATTGAGTGTTTCTTCATCAAAGAAGGTTGATGCCACAATGTATAGTGAGATGATTTGTTCCTTGATGTACCTGACGAATACGAGACCAGATATTTGCTTTGCTGTGAACACATTGAGACATGTTCACCTGATGGTTGCAAATCATGCAATGAGGTACCTGAAGGGTACAGTTGAGTATGGGCTCAAGTATGATACAAATCAAAAGATTAACCTAGACGGTTATGTGGAATTGTATTGGGCGGGTAGTGCCATTGATAGGAAGAGCACTTCGAGGTGCTACTTCAGTATGATATCAGGCGTGATCTCTTGGTTTAGCAGGAAGGAGTCCTGTATGGCACTGAGTACAGCCGAGGAAAAATATGTTGCTACTTGCTCGACTATTTGGGAGGTAGTATGTTTCTTTTGAAAACTACTATTTGATTTGATTGATCTGACTTGCATTTTTGTATGATGCAGAGAGGAGCAATGAAGCTCCAGTATGCGATCCAGATTGAGATCTCTCAAAAGAAGGGGTTCTAGCATAGTCAGTGAGATAGGTTGTCTAAGCATAAATCATGGTGAATCTCGTAGGTTGCTCAAATGTAAATAGACTTGTAGGTTGTCCTCGGATGTAATCGGTCCTGAAGAAGCTCACAGGTTATCCTTGGACGTAATCAGCCCTGATGTGATTCTATGCTAGAAATGGCCAGAGTGAAGTTTGAGTACTTCAGGGAGAAGCTTGGTGTTCTCCAAATCGAGGTTCCCTCCAAAGGGAATTGATGTTTCTGTTGGCCTTTCTGACATGGTGGAAGGCTGAGATTCACATGGTCAGATGTAAGTGCAGAGACATTCTAATGTGACTGTGGGATGTGTTCCCACATGATCAGTGCATAGACATTATGATGCGATTGTGGGATGTGTTCCCACATGATAAGTGCAGAGCCATTCTGATGTGATTGTGGGATGTGTTCCCACATGATCATATATAAGTGTAGATCCATTCTGATGTGATTGAGGGATGTGTTCCCACATTATTAGATATAAGTGTTGGGCCTTTCTGACTAGGGTCAGATATAAGTGCTGAAGGCCATTCTCTGAGAGAATGAAGGCACCTCATTAGCTACTAGGACATTGATTCAGTCTGGGACTGAATCTCAGCTTAGTGCTGGGAATGCATTCTCTAGGAGAATGGAGGCACCTGGTCAGTTACCAGGAAATTGATTCAATCTAGGACTGAAGCTCGTATTAGTGCTGAGAATCCATTCTCTAGGAGAATGGAGGCACCTGATTAGTTACCAGGAAATTGATTCAGTTTGGTATTGAAGCTCAGCTTAGTGCTAAGAAGCCATTCTCTGGGAGAATGGAGGCACCTCGTCAGTTACCAGGAAATTGATTCAGTCTGGGACTGAAGCTCAGCTTAGTGCTGAGAAACCATTCTCTAGGAGAATGGAGGCATCTGGTCAGTTACCAGGAAATTTGATTCAATCCGGGACTGAAGCTCAGCTTAGTGTTGAGAAGCCATTCTCTAGGAGAATAGAGGTACCTGGTCAGTTACAGCCTGGGACTGAAGCTTAGCTTAGTGCTGAGAAGCCATTCTTTGGGAGAATGGAGGCACCTGGTCAGTTACCAGGAAATTTGATTTAGTCTGGGATTGAAGCTCAGCTTAGTGATGAGAAGCCATTCTCTGAAAGAATGGAGGCACCTGGTCAGTTACCAGGAAATTTATTCAGTCTAGGACTAAAGCTCAACTTAGTGCTGAGAGGCCATTCTCTAGGAGAATGGAGGCACCTGGTCAGTTACTAGGAATTTGTTTCAGTTTGGGACTAACACTTAGCCTAGAGTTGAGATCCATTCTTTGAGAATGAAAGATGTAAGTGTTGGGCATGCCATTATGACATGGTTCTTGGATGTGTTCCTCTCATGGTCAGATATAAGTGTTGAAGAAAATGAATACCTGCCTGGAGGCTAGGTCTACAACCAGCATGAAAAAGGGTTGGCTATGTAGAACTTCTTGTGACGAGAAGAATGAAGAGATGGCGGAAGCAGTGATGATGCTGATGATCCAGTGATGATCCAGCTTTGATGATGATCTAGATCAAGTGATGATCTAGACTTGATGATGATCCAGTGATACCCTAGATCAAGTGATGATCCAAACTCGATGATGATCCAGTGATGCTCCAGATCAAGTGATGATCCAGACTTGATGAAGATGACTTGAAGATGAAGATGAAGATGACTTAATTATGATCCAGATGATACAGAGAAGAAGACTTGTGTTGATAAATTGTTTCGATAAAATACCTTCCTAGTTAAGAGGGAGTGTTGATGTATTTGTAAATTCAGAATGTATTCACTTGTATATCTTATGTATTGTACCCTGGTGTTTATTCTAGGAAGTATCTATAATGCAATTGAGTCATGTCATGCCTCGATGTTCCAATTGAGAGATTCAATAATGTAAACAAGTCATGTAAAGCCATTGAGGTTAACCCTCCATTGTAAGTCGGGGCAATAGTCCCCACAATTGAGTTAAGGTTAACCCTCCTTGTTGATCGGAGGGCAAAGTCCCCACAATTGTGGGGCACTAGGGTTATTAGAATATCCTAGAGATGTCGGCCCTAGTAAGTAATTGTTAAGTGAGACCGACTTGTTGGAGTGGAAATGAAGTGAATGAAAGAATATAAATAGAGAGTGAGCCTCTATATTTATCCGCCACACACACACTCACTCATTGGGGCGCATGAGTGAGAGAGGAGAAGCTCTCTCAAGTGAGAGAGAGAGAGAGAACACCCATGGAGATCATCTTTTTTGTCTTTGGGTTTTACTGCTGCCATTGGTGCTCATTCTATCTTTGAGGAAGTTGCGGGATTTTCTCCTTTATGGTTTCCCAGAGGAAAATTCTTTGTCTCTTGTCTCTTGTGATTTTTGCTGTGCATGTTATTCTCTCAGATAAGATCCTAGATCATATTGCTTAAATGATAAAAATCTAACAATGCAAGTGCCTAAATTAAATGCAAGCAACAGAAACAGAATAACTAATCTAAATTTATTCTAGCCTATCCCCAGGGAGCAAGGTTGACATTAACTAAGAATGAATGACATACTGTGTTGTTTGCATAAAGAACCTTAGAGATAGCTGATAAACTCAAGATACACACATACAACAGAAAGTTAACACAGAGGTAGCTCAGTGATATTAAAACATTCATCATTTGTCGTTGCATAAAATTCATCACATAACATAAAACCATTCATAACTCAGAAATAGTTTAGAGGGTTAGGAATGATCTCATAGATTATCTAATGCTAAACAAGAAATAGTTCTCCATTCAGCTTTACACAATACGCTTTGAGACTGATGAAATACTCTCTCCAGCAAAAGTCCATATTCTTCATTATAAAAGGAAATAGTTCTTCTTACAATAAGCTTCAGTAACTATGCCAGTGAAAAGTCCTTCCTTCATATACTTTACCTCTACTTATACAAATTACAAAAATGACTCTTAAGCTTCCCCAACCTTTTGGGCTTCCTCGACTCTTTCTTTACACAATTTCATCTTTTAGTGCCTTTACTAAAAAGGAATAAATACAAAAATATTACATAATCCCCAGTTCTGAATAAGACAATTTTAAGCGGGCCCAGTTGGTGTTCTGATAAAAACTCTCCATGCTCAGGCTTCTTCACTGATGACCCAATATTTAGTTGGCTCCACACACACACTGCCACTTCATGTTTTGACAGCTAGGACTCGATTTCTTTTCACTTTGGGTGCATTCTATCTTAGTAATTCCTCCAATAGGTGCCTGTGGCCTGAAGCTTGTATAATCCAAATCCTAATGTCTTCCTCACTAACAACCTCGAGCTTAGATATGCTTTCCTCCCATTTTAATAACCTCTCTTGTAAGTTCTTCAAATGTTCCTCCCTGACCGGGAAATATTGGTCCGAGGCACCTATTAAAACCATGTACTGATTGTGAAAAAAACACATGCATTTACATAATTCAACACACTTTTCAATAGTTCTCTCAATAGTTGTGTTTAATCTGATTGTTGTTCTACACCTGAAATTCAATATGGCCACCTCTATCTTAAGACTTTCTTGTAGTCTTCAGAGGCATATTTGCTAGAAATGTCGGATTGGCTCCTATCCATGCTAGCTGATTCTTCACAAGTTCAACCACCTCTGATAACCTCTTCTGGAATTCTGACGAGAGGAGTGCTAACTCTTTCAACCTGGCCTCAACTTGTTTAATTATGTACCTTTCCCCTGCTAGCCTCAACAAAATATGATTTATTCCATTTTGTAGCATCAATGCTTGATTCCAGAAAGGGGTAGTATCTATCTGCTTCTCTTCTGCTGCCCGGAGTTGTTCTTTTAGCAAGTTGTTCTATGCTTCTAACTCCTCTACCCTCTTGCTTGTTGCATCTCCTTTCTGTTCTACTTCTGCAACTTGCTTCTCGAGATATTTCTTTTCTCCTTCAATGATATTTATTGATAATACCAGAGCATCCTTGTCAGATTGTAAAATTTGGCATGCCTATCTCAACTTCTCAATCTCACTGATAATATCTTCATGCTTTGTCCCTCACCTCTTTCCTTCTTCAGAGTTTCCTTCATTTGAGATACCTTCTTCTTATATTGTTCCAAATCATCCACTATTTTATCCACATTATCTACATTTGCAAGGGCTAAGCCTACACCTACCATTGCAAGGAGTCTTGGGTCCTTGTCAGTCCCATGGATGATTGTTTTCTCAGTTACCATGATTCCTTGCTTTTCCTCGGTGTCCACCTTCTTCTCAATTCTCATGACAATTCTTTTCTTATTTTTGTCATAAAAAATTGTATTCAAATCAGCTACCTCCTGCTCTTGAGATGGGATGAAAGGAATTCGCCCAAACTCTAAGGTCAACGCTGGATATTCTATAGTTTTGCTACTAGATGGGATAGATGAATCTAACAGATCATCATGAGACTAAGTCTACTCAAGCTTTTAACGATCTTGTTACTCTTGCTCCTTTTTTCGAATCTCTTAAGCTGCTTTCTCTGCTTGGTCTCTTTCTCGATCAGTTGCTTCCAATCTTAACCTTTCAACCTCTTCCTGCATTTCTGTGCCTCTTCTTCTTGTTTCTTTTTCTTAGCTTCTTATTCTGCTTTCTTTTTCTTACCTTCTTTTTCTGTTTTCTTTTTCTCAGCTTCTTCTTTTTCTAACCACTGTTCTACTTCCTGCAATAGTTTGAGTGCCTCTTCTCCTCTTTTCTTCACCGCTTCCTCTTCTTGTTTCTTTTGCTGCTTAGTAGCTTTTCCCTTTCCGCCTATGATCATTATCTTTTGCTTGAATCTTTTTCTTAGGGCTGTCATATTTTGGGCATTGCGGAATATTTATTCATTTTTATCCTAGTAATTCGTGTACTCAAAATGTACCCCTGCTGCTGCACAATAGTTAGCAACCTTGTCTTCAGAATCATTTCTATGAAAGCTCGTTTCTCCAAAGTGGAAGTACTCTAACTCCTTTACAAAATCCAATGTACTTTTCACCTTGGAGAACTTATAACTACCTATATAGAATGGGGGTGGTGGGTATACAACCTTCTTTTGATAAAAAAGGAAGTTCCCAATCCCGTCAATGTAAAGCTGCCTCACTATTTCCTTATGAACAACATAGTCCATGGCGTATCTTGGTAAAAGAGAAGGGGTCAAAGTTTCGCCAAACATCCTTAGGTATAGACCTCTTCTGTTAGGTAATAATGATCATTATCCTCTACAATCTTTAATGCTTCCTCAGACATGCAGTTACACTTGGCAAGGAATATTAATCTGTATAGCGACATTATGAAATCTTCGCAAATACTCTTATAATGGCTGAAATATTTATGTGCCCAAAACAACTGGTATGCAGAATAAACAGGAGTTTTGGTATTATCCCACTGGCACTTGAATGCTGGGAACTGGTGTGTGCACAAAATACAATCAATTGAAAAAGATCTCATATATAACTCTGACTTCTTTTGTGACATTCCTCCAAGTGCTGCGCTTATGCATGAGGACAGGCTGTTGGATATTATATTGGCCTAGTTAAAAATGGTTCCCTGAGTGGCCAAAAAGAAAATCACTGGCACCCAGCTTAATTTGTAGTATTTCCCATTTGCTCGCCCGAAGATCTTGTTTAACATTAACGCTAACAACCTATAAGGAGTGCACAGGTTCACGGTTTCATATTCCCCGGAAGGCCTTGTACGAAACTGCTTCCCAGGAACCATCATTCTTCGGACATTGTCCAAAATATTAAGGTCAAGACCTTTTAACCACTCTTTTGTTAGATAATTTTGAGGAGTGGGTATCTTGCAGGCCTGAGCTACATAAGTCGAGCTATAAGCGGAAAAACCTTGTCCCTCCGCATTTGACAGAATCATATTGGTTACGTCGGCCTTTGGGAGGATCCAACCTATTACTTCTGCACATGGAAAGAGTTCCATTCGCGTGGAAATCTTCATAATCGTTGACCTTTCTCTATTGGAATATATTGGGAAATCCTCTAACCCTGTATCTAGGATGCTCCGATCCTTGATCATTTGGTAGATATGCCCCCATCTGTACTCAGGTTCACTATTAGTAAGAGTCTTGGTATCTTCGTATATAAATTCTACTCGCATTATGACCTCTACTTCTGGATCATCTTCTGTGGCTTGTACCTTCTGCTTTCGTTTTCAAGGCATATTTTTATATAGATGAAGAGGCTATTTAAACCACAAAAAAATATGTTAGATTCAATTCATTTCAAAGGCATATAACTATGACTAATAAAGCTGACACTGCATATGACCAAAAATAAAAAAAAAACCAAGTTTTAACCGTAAACTTTATTGAATCATCACGATACATCTTAGCCAGTCTTTATTCCCACCTTAAACTGTGCAATACTGAAATGAAAAATTAAACGACAGTTTCAAGGATTTCAGGAGGGAGACTAGACATGGTTCGTAGGCAAGTACATTCCACTTCATGGGCCCTAAGGGTTTTAACATGGCCATGCATATTTTATGAGCATAGCAACCTTAACACCATCGATAGGGTAAAAAGGAAAACCCATGAATAACGGGGAGGACAATCTATAAGGATAATTGGGGTTTTCACCCATAATGAAAAATTCATCCCCGCAGCCTGAAACCGAAAATGGAAATCCATGATAACCAAAACTTTGGCATAGCCAATGGCTGTAATCCCCCCACCTTTGTATTGGTCAAACAAAGGAGTGGTGCAAATGACGAAATGATCATCTGCCCATAGTCCTTGTACTGCAAAAAACTATTAGGGAAACACTCATGGCGAGAGCTGGAAAAAGAATGACCTAGGGCAGGTAGGGAAAACCCGTGGCCCTAGCTAAATACAAATAGAGAAATTATCTATCACTCGAGGGGAAAACAAATGAAAAAATATGACCTCAGGGTCTAAATACTCTCCGCATAGATGCAAAAACCTAAACCTACCAAGTATCAAATCAAACAAAAGGGTTAAGATCCTACCTGGTGGTTGAATGAGTTGGAACAGGTGCGATCACAACTAACTAGATCCACTCAACTATTGATAGCTCCGCACAAAGAAATAGGGATTCCAATGATGAACAATAGCTGTAATGCGTCTCCTTATGGGATTAAAAAGACTCAAAGAAGCTTCGTGTGCCAAAAGGTAATGTATCGACAAAGATCTGAGATGGGAAACGATGGCTTCATGCGAAAAAAGGAAAAGATTCGAGACAGGGTAAAAGATCCATCGGTAAAGTTACCATTAACACCCACACTGGCATTGGAAAACTCCTCGGAATATTATCAATTGCACATCTGATTATGCATCCGAAGCGTCGGCGAGTGATTCATCAACAAACTCTTCGGAAGACACAGGGACAAATAATCGAAATGGTGGGTGGGAAAAACAAAACTCTTCTGCAAACATCAGAAACTGAAGCAGCAAATCAACCCGGTGAATCGGAAAGAATGCTAACAACCATCCAAAAAGCATCAGAAAATGTTCTATGATATCGTCGATGCCATAGACAAAAGTTGATCCGACGAATCGACCAACTCTTGTGAGTTTTTCGAAAAGCACAAGAACAATGGTTTGGCAAGCCTTCAAATAAATATTCTGTGATGTCGAATAAAATCCACGAGTTTATCTAATGCATCGGGAGGAAAAAGAGTTTTGATTTTAACGAAGCATCTTGCAAAAAACTAAGTTATAAAGAAAAAATCCCGAAGAACCAAGGTAGACTTTTGAGGCTTTGAAACTAGAACTTCAAAGAAAAAGTGGGGGGCTGAAAAAGTGGGGGGCCCTAAAACATAATTTTTTTTGGGGATGGTGGTTGCAGCAGCAACAATTGGAGACTAACTGGTGAACAAAAATCTCTGAACAAATTGGATTTTGAAACAAAAAACTGCTTTATGACCTTTTGTTAAGATCCATTTACCTCGATTTTCTTTAAGCAATTTTTTAATCATCTAGACCTTTAAGAAATGTAAGATTCAGAACTTGTCATTGATTTCAGTCCACTGGGATAAGGAAACTAGGCTTTCATAGTCTTGATAACTCTTCCAAGGAAAAAATATGAGATTCATTTACCTCTACATTTGGTTACTTTAGGCCAGGAAACCAAAGGATTGTAACAGGATTAGGATAAGCATATTCATGTGTTCCTCGTTCCCATGCCTTTTGCATTCTTTTGATGCTTTCAGGATTTTTTCTGATGAGTCTTCCTGGATTTCTCTTTCTTACACTTGAGATTTGATTTAGGTTCTTCCATCCATAGTGTCCTTTTGTGTGAGTGATATTTCATTCAACTCATGGACAGAGAAGAACCTTTTATCGGTCATTTTTTTTACTGATTTATACTTTTTTGCACTTTCTGAGATATCCTTTTCTTTTAGGAAATATTGACTCTTGAGCTGTTTCGCTTTAATTTGTGTCATGGGATTATTTTGAATACCATACACCTATCCGTCCTGCTTCCTTTCCATGGATCTTAGGCTGCAAGCTTCCTAGGATAGATACTATGGTGAAGTGGATGGAGCCTTATAATAGTATTCAAGACTTCTTCAGCCTTGGTTATTTAACAGGATTTAACACAGGAATTCAATGTGCTCCAAAAATAAATTTCCTTCCAAGATCTATCATATTAAAGAATATTGTAATAATAAATGCTCACATAGACAACATTGAATAAGTAGTTCCTTGCTTTAAAATATCCACAGTTGGTCAAATCCCAATGTATTCCAACACCAAATGTTGAGCTAGTTTATTTAAAATAAGCTAGAGTAAAGCATAGAAAAAAAAACAACAATGAACTGACATAAAGCAAATCAGAAAACAACAAAATTAATTAAAGCAATCAAACAAAAGGTTTATTTATGTACATACAGGTTCTCTCAAAATACTTGGTAAAGTAAGGTTTGAGAACCAAGCCATTTACAAGCATATTCTCTTCCCATCCTTGCAAATCCTAAATTTTATACATCGAGGAACCTAACTTTGTAGCAATCAGAAATGGGCCAACCCAGAGAAGTTGAAACTTAGTGTACTTACCCTTTTCATCATGCGGGTGATCCCATTTTAGGACTAAATCTCCAACTTTGAAACTCTTATTTCCTCACTTACGCTTGTCAAACCATCTCTTCACAATCTCTTGCTGGTGTTTAAATCTTTATTTAGCTGTGAGCCTAGACTCTTCTAACTTAAGCAAGGTATTGATTCCGGCTTGTAATACTTCACTGTTGGATCCTCTTGAAGCTTGGGCTAATTGGGAGACAGGGAGTAAAAATGATTGGTGGAAAAATGGCTTCCTTTCCATAGACTAGAGTGTAAGGTGAGACTCCTAAGGAATTTTTTGGTGTGACTCTATTAGCCCAGAGTGCATTCGAGAGAGATATATGCCAACTTCTTTGGTTTTCTATGACAGTCTTCTTCAGAATTCTAATGAGATTTTTATTGGTAGATTCAGCTAATCCGTTACCTTGGGGATAATAATTAGCAGAATAATGTAAATTCATTCCTTTATCATTAGCAAATTATGTAAGTTTAATTGATGAGAAATAAGATGCATTGTCAAAAACTAGGGAAATTGGAACCCCAAACCTGGTCATAATATGCTCTTGCAAGAAATCGATGATTGCATCTTCATTTACTTTCCATAGTGGAATGGATTCCACCCATATGGTGAAGTAATCAGTGGCTGTAAGGATGTACTTATGTTGCATTGAAGAATTGGGATTAATTTCTCCAATAATATCAATTCCCTAATATTCAAAAGATTTTGAGACCACAACTGGTTGTAATGGCCCAACTGCTGTAACAATTCTTCCTCCATTTCTCTGGCATGTATCGCATTTCCTAACATATGCATGCACATATTTGAACAAGGTTTCCCAATAGTATCCTGCCCTTAAGATCTTGTGGGCAGTAGTATCCCCTAAGTAGTGCCCTCCAGTAGGACCGTCATGTAATTGTTCAACCACTTTAGCTGCATCTTCATGTTCTAAACATCTTAGCAAAACTCCATCGTAGTTCTTTCTAAAGAGAACTCAATCAATTACTTGATAGGATGGTGATTTTAACCTTAGTGTTCTTCTTTGCTTTGAACTCCAATGTTCCGACAAATAACCTTGCTGGAGATAATGTATCAAGTCTCTATACCATGACTCTGGAGTGGTAAAAATGGGACATATGTCAATCATATGAACTTCAGCCTCATTTTCCCAATCATTCTCCTCACCATTTTTACTTTCAGCTATGAGTTTGCAAAGTCCTTTTCCTTTAATAATGGATGTTGGCTTAAACTCCAAATTGTATTCTTGTAGAGCTGTAACCCAATTTCCTCTTCTCTCACCTAGCTCTTTTTGCATGAAGAGGCTTTGGACTGCTGGGTGAGGTACAACCACTTTAGTCCGATTCTTAAGTATATATGGCCTGAATTGTTTTACTGCTTTAAACACTGCGTAAGCCTGCTTATCGATGGAGGGATAGTTCAATTCAAAACCTTGCATACCAGTGCTCATAAATGAAATAGGGAATTCATCTCCCCCTTCTTCCTTTTGCATCAGCACAACTGCAAGCGAAACATCAGAACCAAAAGTGTACAATATGAAATCTTTATTGAAATCAAGAATTTTGAGTGAAGGTGCATGTGCTACTTCTATTTTAATATTAGTAAATGCATCATTTTCTACATCAGTCCATTTAAATTGTACATTTTTCTTTACCATATGCTGCAAAGGTTTGACTATTTGTGAAAAATCAAGCACAAACCTTCACACGAAATTAATGGTCCCCATAAATGATTGCATACCCTTCTTATTGTGGGGAAAGGGAATCTGCGCTATCGCTTCAATCCTTTCTAGGTCTATGGAGATTCCCCTTTTAGAAATGACATGACCCAATAGCTTTCCTTCAAGCACCGCGAAAACACATTTCTTGGGATTCAATGAGATATTGTATTTTCGACAACGCTCAAAAATTTGTTTTAAATGATATGGATGTTCTTCTCTTTTCTTAGAAAACACTGTTACATCATCCAAGTAGACCACCAAACTATGGCCAATCAATCCCCGGAAAGCTATATCCATGGCTCTTTGGAAAGTAGCTCCAACATTGATTAATCCAAAGGGAATTCTCCTATAGGCAAAGGTTCCCCACTTTATACGGAACGTAGTTTTTAGCTTGTCTTTTTCTGCTAGCAGTACCTGATTGTAGCCTCAAAAACCATCCAACAAGGAGAATAACTCAGATCCTGATACCATCTGCAAAATGTGCTCCATTGGAGGGACTGAATAATTGTCTTTGTCAGAAGCACGATTTAGATTTCTAAAATCCACACATAATCTTATTTCTCCAGATTTTTTTCCTTACTGGTACCAATTTTTCTACCCATTCTGAATGTCTAACCTTGAAAATAATCTTGGCTTCAAGTAATTTCTTCACTTCACTTTGAATCAAGGGTTCCAACTTAGGATGCATCTTCCGAAGCTGCTACTGGAAAGGCTTTACACCCGCTTTAATAGGAATAATGTGTTGGATTATGCGAGTGTCATATGTCTTCAGATCATCATATTCCAAGCAAATACATCTTTATACTGCTGAAATAAATTGATGAACTTACTTCGTTCACCTAGAGAACAACATTTCCCCAAGTTGACATACTTGGGTTCAACCTCTATTCCCAAATTGATCAGCTCATACTGTATTGATGAGCTATGAGTTTTAAGGTTTACTGGCCTTATAAACTTGTTATTTAGATAAAACATACTCTCTAATGTCCTTACCCCTTTTGGTATGAAATTATTATTCTGAATATTCTCTTGGTGTTCCTCATCATCAATAAATGCATCTTTAAAAGTTCCCTCATTTTTTAAGAATTCCAAAATCTGTTGGTCATCATCAAACACTCTCAGATTGGAGACATTATTAGGTATTGATGACCTGAAAATCAATTCAATTGAAAATTTGTTATTCGTGGGCACCAACTTTGCAACAGAAGTAGCTAATAAATCAGTTGTTGCATTTTTCAGTATAGGAATATAATTAATATTAAAATCCTCAAAATTTGTTATGAGTCCCCAAACTTCATGTTGATATCCTTTTAAATGAGGAGATAAGCAATGGATTGTATTGCGTACCATTTTTACAATTATTTCAGAGTCTCCAAAAACTTTCAAATTCCTAACTTTAAACTCAATTGCTTTTTTCAATATTTGAATCAATGCTTCGCATTCAGCTGTGTTATTTGTGCATTCAAACTCTAATATACAAGATAAAAAAATGTTTATTTTTTTTAGATCAATTAGGACACAACCGACCCTCGACCCTTCTTGAGTTTTCGAACCATCAAAATATAATAACCAAAACTGATTTTCTACTTCTAAAGCACTAGTTCTATTTTCTGAAACATAAACTAAATTAACTATATTACAATCAATATTATCAGTCCGTGAAAACTGAAGGAGATCAGATCGTTCATCTGACTCACTACTAGCCTCTTTCGCCTGATAATTTCCTGGTTCAAGTTCTAAAAAGCAATTTCCCAAAATGGAATGTGCAAAATTCATAGGTTCATTTTTTCCTTCAAGCTGCGTCACATTATATTTCATATGTGGTTCTCTTAGTATTTTAATCTGATTCTGACAACCTTTGTAAGGTAACCACAAGTGTGACCAATCTTTTTCAAAATACCCATTAATATTTTCAGACCAATCCCTACTTAATATTAAGCCATAGGCTTCAGGGATGTCAACTACCATAATATCTATGTACTAGCAGACTCTTTCATCAACTGCTAATCGAATCAATACATTTTTCAACTCACCTTCCACTTTAACTACAGTTCTGTCTAGCTAAATAGTTTGAATAGAAGAAGGGGTGGGTTTCCCATTTATCCTTTTACAAACTGACAAGGGCATGCCATTTGAAGATGCTCCAGAATCAACCAAACAAATGTGTACATTCAAATTAAAAATTTCAAAGGTTAGGAGGAATGGCTTAGTTCGAGACTTAGACTTTCCTCCAATGTTGTCTTCATTTATTTCTTTATCTAATGGGGCATTGTATTGAATTGTTTTAGGTTGAGAATCTCATGGGACCTCCCCCATGGACACACCCAAAATGCAGATCCTCTCTCACCTACGCCCTAGAAACAACATCCAAGTTGATGAAATTGACATACTTGGTCATTGTAAATTTGACACCAACCACAATTGGGCCCACACACATATCCCTTTACACTTGCAAGAATCAGTCATCTCATTCATTGATGTGAATCATTATTCAAACGAAGTACATGTTCACCCTTGTTCAACATTCATTTCTCCTAACTGCTTATATCCAACTCAACGGAATGCCTTTGATCATATTATGTCCCACTATAGACAACACACAAACACCAACCCCTTGAAAATGGTCATCCAAGGAACTGAAGACACAGGTAAATCTTATTTGATTGGTTTCTTGCAATATGCACTTCATTCCACATCTAGAGATACTTCTTTGCCCCTTCTCCTACTTGCTCCAACTAGTGTCGCAACCTTTAACATAAATGCACTTACAATACATTCCGACCTTCGCATCCCAATAACCAGACTTCAATCGCTTGAGGGCCAAGCCCTTGCTAACCTCCAAGAATGTTTTCTCCCTATACGTTACATCCTTATTGATGAAATGAGTTTCATCAGGCCAAAATTTTTAACCAGCATTGATGCTCGTCTTCATGAAGCATTCCCATCCCATTGAACCTATCCTTTTGGTGATTGTTCTATAATCCTCGTTGGTGACCTAGGCCAACTTCTTCCTTTCAAATATATCCCCGTGTATGTAGGGGCATTGCATGGAAACACCCTCTAGCGTAGATTCAACACATTTGTAACACTCTCAACATTTTTCCGTCAACAAGGTGACAACCCTACTCAAGTCGCATTCCATAGCCTCCTTCTCAACCTCTGAAATGCAATACCAACTCTTGTTAACTGGAACCTTCTCATGTCAATGAAATCTTCTTCTCTTTCGCAAGATGAAAACCAAACATTTGAACATTCCACCCACTTGTTCTCGACTAACAATTTCATTTCCTTTCGTAGCAAACAAATGCTTAAAAACCTAAATGCCCCAATTGCACATTGTTTAGCAGAAATAAGGAAGAAACCATCAATATTAGCAACAAAAGATGAACAACTATCTCTAACCGTTCTACTTTCCATTGGCCAACACATTATGCTTACCACAAAACTTTGGGTCAAGGCAGGCCTTGTTAATGGATCCCTTAGCCAAGTTGTTGCAATCGTCTACAACACTATGACTATTCCACCCAACCTTCCATTGTTTGTTCTTGTCAATTTTATCCACTACAAGGGCCCACCATGAGATAATGTCAACCCAAACTATGTGCCAATCTTACCTGTAACAAGGGGATCATGTAGACAAATTCCACTTCGCATGCGTTGGGGATTAACAATACATAAAGCATAAGGCATGACCTTACAAAAGGCAACAATTGACATTGGAAACATTGATCGCCAAGACCTTACATTTACAATTGTTTCCAGATTCAAGCATCTTGCTAACCTACACATAACTCCAACATTCTCTTTTTCTCGATATGCACATATGCAAGATAACGCTTGCGTCCAACGTCGAAATCAAGAGGTAAGTTTAATTGCATCTAAATCTATTGAAAGTCAGATGCATTAACAAACCTAAACTCTTTTACTTATATCTTTTTAAATCCATGCATTGCTTCTCCTTGTCTCCCTTATACATGCAACATAACACAACTATATTATGATGTTTCATATATAGTTTTTTTCCCACTCTCATTGTTTAAATACAAAATCACGTTTCCATTGATTGTAACCCCCCCCCCCCCCCCCCCCCCCCTTCCACAAAAGACAATTCAACACGAACCAAAAAATGACAACCCACTTAACAACATCAACATATCCTTAACCCTCCTTATAATTACCTAATTACAAAAGTGATAATGAACATATCAAAGATATTTATATCTCCTAGAACCTATTATTGATCTAAATCACACTTTTGACATTGAACCAAGACTTGTGTGCATGGTCACTATACTATATCTCCATTTCACACATTCTCCTTTACGTTTATTTCATTTATATGCTTTTAATATGTAAATATTATAATGTTTCGTTGCCTTTCACTTATAGCCCTACAACAACAAAGAAGGATATTGAATATCTCAGTATCCTTTTCAACTTTCGTCGATAGATCAACGAACAACAAGCAACACTTCAACAAATCCAACATTTGCAATCTCTACTGATATTTGCAATTCCAACAATTAATTTTTATTATTTGATAAGAATTTGAATTTGGAAACAAATTATTTCAAAAAATATCTTACTACAAACCACACTATTTATGAGTGACCAATGGTGCATGATATAGAGTGCATACAAAAATAAAGCACATGGATATAAGAACATGGATTATAGTATAATTGATAGATGTTGGGAAGAGAAAGAAAGACATCTACAATTGGAATGATTGAAGACAATGCCTATTTTTTTTGGTCTTTGAATATGCTATGAGAGGGATACTATGTGCATCGCTCGTCAATACTTGATAATTCGAAAATTTGATCTTGCTTCACAAATAGACTAAAAATGGTGTTGTCGTTGTCATTCCCCCACCTACATATATAATTGACTGCCTGTACTTTTGTGCATTTCCCTTTTGCCTCTCCTTACACCCACTTTCTCCCTACATGTGTTTCATGCACTTCTTTATGCCCCACATTCATATCTGTATAGACGTTGTACAAATTAAACGTGTCTAATAATATGGATTTTTCTCCTCACTCTATGGTCTACATATCCAAAAACACATTTTTATTACTCTTTGAATTGTCTACGGGTGTAATTCAATTTTTCCAATGCAGAATATGCTTATTTGTATACTACATTATATTACATTAGAGAAGTAAATACTTACTTAAAAGCACTTTCACCTTCATATTCATGTGAGCATTTTACCGTCAATATTTTTACATGAAATGTGTATTTATCACTTTTTCTCTATCCAAGTGTTTTGAGGATTAGCTAGATGTGCAATTGGTAAGACATGTCATATTATTGTTTTATTCACTTTTGTTTCTTTCAAATCAATATTGTGGCCCTTCATGTTATAGTTTCTATCAAGTTAACTCATGAAATTATGCTATTATTATATATCATCATTAGTTGTTCTCTTATGCATGCTTTGTTTCATTTTGTACTATTCTTTTGTTCACTGGATCTTCCTAAATATGTTGCATTTACAAGGGCTCTTGACTGTTGGACATACAAATTGAGACAAATATGCCTAGACAACAAGAGATCAATGGATAAATGAGAGCAGTTATGATGAATTGGTTATTGAGGTGGGTGCTCTACTTCTATCTTTTGTCTTCTTCACATATGTACATTGCTAACGATAATGTTACCCCCAATTATAATTACTATTTCTCTATTTAATCATCATTTAATTTCTTTTTAGAAGTTGGATTTGCAGGTACATTACAGGTTTGTATTGATGCCAGATACTTTGTATCTCACCACAAATCTTATTTCTGGATACCTTTCTATTCAACTCACCTCAAGTAGAAACTATCAATTAGTGGGTTCCACTGCAATTCTTCTAACCTACTTTGAAACATAGCTCAAGTAAGTTATGTCGTCCATTCATTTTTATTTTTTATTACTATCCAATTCTTATAAAACCCTCTAGATAAATCTAAAGATGGAGAATCCATGTTGGGAAAAACAAAGGAAATATTAAAGTGGTCTTTTGATTTATGTATGGATTTCAATATATGATATGAATATGTCTCTACCTTTTTTCCCTGTGCAGAGAATGTACAAGGATGATGGTAGCACTCCATCGTAGTTCAACATAAAACAAATTGAATGTAGTCTTTATGAAGTACTCGGTGCCTCATTACAATTCTGTAGCACTTATCACACCTTCCAAGTTGCATGAATATAATTTTTACGTTTTCATAGGAATTGCGTTGTAGGTGTAGCAATTGATTAGTGAAGGAGTGAAATTTCTCCACTCGGTCGCACATACAACAACTGAAGTCTAGCGTCAAAAATATAAAGTCATCCCTTTAATAGTCCCTTTTGGGTGGATGGAGTTTTTTTCCTTTCATTATTATTCCTCACCTTTAACTGTACATTTTTGTGACAAATGCATTATTAATAGATATCATTCCTATTGGGATTTTTAACTTATCCAACAAAAGTTCACTTGTCAATTGTAATACATGCTTCAAAAAGCATTTATCTGTTTTTATTTAAGTTTGAATTATATAACACTGAATTTGTTTTCTCATTGCTAAGATTTTTTTTTCACTTAAAATAAATTCTTGAGGGGTCATTTATCTATTCTTATTTAAACTTGAATTATACAACACTATATTTGTTTTCTCATTGCCACTTTTTTATTTCATCAATTGTGATGAATGCTTCTTCCCATTTATGTTTTTCTTCATCTATTACTACATGCACAGATCTAATAATGATGGTAAAAATATTAATGTACAGATATTTTTAGTCCTCTTTCTTCATCTACTAGTCCTTTGAGTCTATTATTGCACAGATCTTAATGTACAACATTCCGATAACAAAATCCCCTTTAGAAGATGTCCTTTCCATCCTACTGCATTCTATGCTCGTAATGTTTTGACAATAAATCAACATCAATCATACTTCATTCTATGCTCATAATGTTATGAGCATAAATCAACATCAAGAACCCTAACAAACACCTTATACAAATAGGGGGTAATATTTGGCTCCAACTATGGGACACGAACTCTTCTTAGGAATGCACGAGAAGAACAAAATATTTGCTTATACTTGTTAGAAATGACCATAAAATGCAAGGAAATCAATACACATAACATCATTCTTCTTCACAACAACAACAAATCAATCATAATGCTCATGTAAAAGATTATCCATGTCATACCTACCTACAAAGCAACCAAATGTCCACGTATTAACTAATACAACATCTAGAAGCTGACTCCAAGTGCAAAACATCTTCAAAAGAATCAAGTGCAGACCTCACCTTAACTTTGCAGATCTCTTATCTCTCGTGCACATTCTCTTCGTGAATTCTTTCCCCATCATTGATCCATCCTTTCTCCTTTAATCTGGAATGTCCAATCTTACTTCTGCAATTTAATATTTCCACAATTGAGTTTCCACAATAACTTTTCTGCAACTGCGGAAAGTTTTTTTCCAAGTTCAAAAATCGACTTCCACATTTTTTGCAACAGCAACGCTCTTTCTGCAGTTGTGGATTGTGGATGTACCTTCCCACTTTTCTCAAATTGGTTTATGCAATTAAATCCAAGATGAAGTGCAAACGTCACCTTAACTTTGTAGATCTCTTATTTCTCATGCACGTTCTCTTTGTGAATTCTTTCCCCATTGTCGATCCACCTTTTCTCCTTTAATCTGGATCGTCTAATCTTAATTCCGCAACTCAATCTTTCCGCAATTGAGTTTCTGCAACAAGTTTTACTCAATTGCAGATTACGAGATGATTTTTTCAAGTTCCAAAACCCACTTTTGCAATGATGCGGCTGCAACGCTCTTTCCACAATTGCGGATTGCAGATTGTGGATGTACCTTCCCACTTTTCTCAAATGGGTTTCCGCAATTTGCCTCCCGCAAGTTTCTTCCACCAACTCCTGTGAGCCGTCGATTTCGTGTGGCTTCTTCCATGTCTGTTGATCTAAGATCGAGTGTGGATCTCACCTTAACTTTGCGGATCTCTTATCTCTCATGCACATTCTCTTCATGAATTATTTTCCCATTGTCGATCCATCCTTTCTCCTTTAATCTGGATCGCCCAATCTTACGTTCGCAACTCAATCTTTCCACAATTGAGTTTCTACAGTGAATTTTCCGTAACTGTAGATTGCGGGATGTTTTTTCAAATTTCCAAAATTGACTTCCGTATTTTTTGTGCATGCAACGCTCTTTCTGCAATTGCATGTTGCATATTACAGATGTACCTTCCCACTTTTCTCAAATGGGTTTCCACAATTTAAATCTAAGATCAAGTGCGGACCTCGCCTTAACTTTTTGGATCTCTTTATCTCATGCACGTTTTCTTCGTGAATTGTTTCCCCATGTCTCCATCCTTTCTCCTTTAATTTGGATCATCCAATCTTAATTCCACAACTCAATCTTTCCACAATTGAGTTTTTGTAACAAGTTTTCTGGAGCAACTGAATCTGGTTGTCCGTTAGTCGAATCTGACTGTCATTGTATAATGAAATATGAATAATAAATAATATATTGAATGATGGGTAAAATGTACAGTAAGCTCGCCTTTATAGGCTTGAGCGTGAAGGGTTACACCCTTTCATATAATTAACTAATATATATAATAATTTATTTTATATTCGTTACATTGCCACTCCCTTAAAGGAAGCTTTGTCCTCAAAGCTTAAGTATTTTTCTAGTGTCGTTCTTCATTCTGAATCGGTGTCGGTATTAGAATCGGACAAGGTCTCTTGTGCAAAGACTTGCACTTCCTTTCCATTGATGATTTTTCATTGTATTGTTTCATTGTTCCTACATTTGTGGCCAGGGGTCCAATCATCACCGCATTGACGACATATGTTTTTCTTCTTTTTCTTTTTATTATCAGAGTAATTGTTAGATGACTTTGATCTATTTTCCATTTCGTAGGCATATGATTAAGGTTTGTGGCATTGATGGTCAGGAGACCAAGTATATGCACAGTACCTACATTGTGTCTCTTTTTCTTGTCGATAATGGCTATCGCATTTTATTTTTATTCCTTCCAATTTGTGTTCTGCAGCTTTTGCTTTACGTCTTGCTACTTCTACGTTAGGTATGTCATGTAACTTTAACTCTTTTTGGAGGTGTGGTTTAAGACCTCCTAAATAGGTTTTGAGTCTTTACTTGTCAGACAACCCAAATACTCATGTCGATAAGGATTCCCATTGATGTGTGAATTCCTCAACGTTTCCGACTTGTTGTAGTCTGGTAAGTTTACTGAAAAATTCATCTTCTTTGATTCCTTGAAACCTATTAAAAAAATCATTTTTGAACAAGTTCCAAGTGTAGGTAAAATGATCTCTCTTCCACCATAAGTACCAATCATAGGCATACCCTTCCATATGCATTGACGCATATTTCACCTTCTCCTCATCAGATTGAATGCTGTAAATGTTGAAGTATTCTTCTACTTTGTTTAGCCAAGAAACACATTGGTCTTCACTCCCATTGTATCTCGACAACTCTATTTTTGCCTTAGGTGGGTACACTTTGTAAGGACGACGTTGATTTCCTTTTTCCTTATGGTTTGATGGTGGCTTAGAACTATTGGACAATGAAAGTGACATATCTGAATTGCTTCGTTGTTGGTGGTGATTTTTAGTTTTTCTTTTCTCTACTATTTTACTTATAGCGTCTATTTTGTTGTTTAATTGTGCCTCCATATTTAACAGTACTTGTGTTTCTATCTCTTGCTTAAGCGTCGCATTGTTAATCTTTATTTCTTTTTGCAATTCTTCTTGATTCTTTACGAGTGTTTCCTGGGTGGCAACATGAAATGAGGCATCTAGCATGTGTGGACCGCTGACTTGGCCCAAACTGGGTATGAGATTTTGTAACATCTCGATTAATGTATTATGGTTCCGTGTCATGGTGCTCATGTTCTGTGTTAAGGTGTTTATGTTTTGCGTTATGGTACTCATTTTGTCATCCACGTCTTTTTGTTTTTGGTTCAGGATGTCAATTTTTTCGTCGAGCTTTCTTTCTAGTACCAAAACAAGATCGTTTTTTAGCAATGTATTGTTATTTTGCATCTTTCCCTTCAGGCCTTCTTGGTTAGTGACAAGGGACTTTATGTCCTTCTCCATTTTTTCGATCTTCTCTTTCAGTTCCTCCATAGTCTTGGACCTTGTATATGGAGGTGTGTATTTCGGCACTCTTTTGGCTTTTGAGGTGAAATTGAATAATACTATATTAATTAATTAATTAATATTATTATTATTATATTTTTCATAAACTATATTTTGTATATAGTTTTTTTTGTTTTTTTAAACAATAATTATAATAAAAAAAATATAGTATTTGATTTTTAAATATATATATAATATTTGTTATATAGTTTTTTTTTAAATAAATATTATAATATAATAATAATTTTTTATTATTATCTATAATATGCTATTCTTTTATTAATATTTTATGGTTATTTTTTTTGGTTGCAGGTTAGGGTTCACGTGGAGGAGAAATGCACGTAGAGGATCAGAGGATGGTGTGGTGTGGAGTGAATGGTGTGGTGTGGAGGAGGGCAGATGGAGTGAAGGTGGAGGTGCATGGTGGATGTGGAAGGTGGCGTGTGGGTGGGAGGTTGGAGGGGTCAGCGTGGAGCAGGCTGGTAGGGGTTGCGCAGAAGTGGGAGAGCGGCAGGGAAGGCATATGGGGACTGGTGCGTGGAGGGAGGATGGAGATGGCCAGGAGGTCGGGAGGAAGTAGCGTGCACATGAATTGGAGTAAAGGAGGGTCCGAGGAGCTATGCAAACGCGAGGAGAGGGTGGTGGTGTTGAGGAAGATTGAGGAGCAGGGCGTGATGGGAGAAATAGTGCACATAAAGTTGTTTTTTTGTTTTTTTGTTTCTTTTGGAGCAGGGATGTAAGTGTTTGATGAGAGATGTGAGTGGAAGAGGTGATGTGAGATGAGCCGAAACCGAGCTCAAGTGGGAGGAGCCGAATCCGAGCCTCACCCAAGCTCTAATACCAAATGGAGCAACCGAATCTGGTTTTCTGTTAGTCGAATCCGACTATCATTGTATAATGAAATATGAATAATAAATAATATATTGAATGATGGGTAAAATGTATAGTAAGCTCTCCTTTATAGGCTTGAGCATGAAGGGTTACACCCTTTCATATAATTAACTAATCTATTTAATAATTTATTTTATATTCGTTACATTTTCCGCAACTATGTATTGCGGATTGCGGGATGTTTTTTTCCAAGTTCTAAAACCCACTTTTGCAATTATGCGGCCACAGTTCTCTTTCTACAATTACGGATTGCAGACTGCGAATGTACCTTCCCACTTTTCTCAAATGGGTTTCCATGATTTTCTTCTCGCAACTCCTGTGAGCCTTCGATTTCTTACAGATTCTTCCTTGTCGATTGATCTAAGATTGAGTGCGAACCTCACCTTAAATTTATGGATCTCTTATATCTCATGCATGTTATCTTCATGAATTCTTTCCCCATCGTCGATCCATCCTTTCTCCATTAACCTGGGTCGCCCAATCTTACTTCTGCAACTCAATCTTTCTGCAATTGAGTTTCCGCAACAACTTTTCCACAATTGCGGATTGCGTGTTGTGGGATGTTTTTTTCCAAGTTTCAAAACGAACTTCTGCAATTATGCGTCCACAATGTTTTTTCCGCAATTACGGATTGCAGATTATGGATGTACCTTCCCACTTTTCTCAAATGGGTTTCCGCAATTTTCCTCCTGCAAGTTTGTTCCTGTAACTCCTGTGAGTTGTCGATTTCTTGCGGCTTCTTCCGTGTCCGTTGATACAATATCAAGAACGGAACTCACCTTAAGTTTTCATATTTGTTATCTCTCATGCACGTTCTCTTCGTGAATTCTTTTCCCATCTTCGATCCATCCTTTCTCTGTTAATCTGGATCGTCCAATCTTTGTCAAATGAACCAAATGTAATCTCAACGATCTTGTGTTCATTGATCAGAGGTTCATTCAGTCAACTCGATCTACCCTAGACTTGATATTCTTCACTGGATCTATCTATACCTTCTATAACTTCATCCTTTACGTAAATCTGCTTCAAGGGGCACTTATATGTTCTTATTTAAATTCGAATTATACAACATTGGATTTGTTTTCTCATTGCCACTTATTAATTTTTTCAATTGTAATGAATGCTTGTGGCCATTTATGTTTTTGTTCATCTACTACTACATGAACAGATCTAATAAAGAGTCTATTACTACATGCACAGATTTAATAAACAATGTTCTCTCCTACTCATCGCAAAATAAAACAACTTCCCCTTTACGTTAGTATAATATGTTGAGAATTGTGGTTCTATTACCCTTGTATACATAGTTCAATTCCATTACATTCCATGTGGGTCTATTACCCCTGTATACAGTTCATTTCAATTATATACCATAATATGATTTGCTGACTTTAGATACCTTAATTGTAGAAGAATGGTGTAAAAAAAAACCTCCTCAATATCCACATTTGATGACCCAAAAAAATTCATTGTTGACCACATGAGATATGATATTTATACGATATTGATCTGCTGGAAAAGAATATGGAACATTATTAATGTAGATGGGACTTAGAGGCCTTACATAATCCATATCGTTCATTTGTAGCATGAATCTCATTTAAGGGGACACTATTAAAACTTGCTAAAGTAGGAATACATATTAATGACCTATAGTCAAACTTTTTCACTTGTACTAATTTCTTTTTTTTTTGTTAAAGTAGGAATAGAGATTACTAATATATAGTCTTGAAGTTTTATATTTTTTTTTTATTAAAATTTTAAAATTAAAATAACTTTAACCATTTTTAAGATTTAATATAAAGTGTTTCCTATTGGTCAACTGAAATTGTTTTTTAAGCTAGACATGTAACTTATCCATATTATTGCACCTTCTTGGGGAAATTGCTAGTTAATTTTATATTTCAAATTATTTAAACATGTAATTTCTTACTAATAAATTAAATTAACACCCACTTATCTAGATTTTAGTTAAATATAGTAGTTTATTCTCTTGAATCATCAATTTAATCTGATGTAGGTATGTACATACTTAATTTATTTAAATCCATTAAAGAACAAAATAATAATATTCTTTGTAAAAACATATACAATCATGATAATTGTGTAACTAATTATATGGGTTGTAAGTAATAAATAAAATAAATAATAAATTATTTTTAAGAATCGTTATGATGATGATGAAGATGGTTAATATCTATTAAGACCAACTTTGGTTTATTCGACCTTGAGAAGATTACTTGGTTGATGTAAAAAAAAAATATGTACTTAAAATGCTTTAAAAGAAGTGTTTTTAAGTAGTCTTAGTTTTGACAAGTTAGAAAGTGGAGGTTTGTAATGTAGCAAATATTGTGAAATTGTGATTTAATGTAAGTGTAAGAAGAACACTCTAAGAGAAAGTGGCATTGATCCTCAACACTTGTAGTCTCATAGATATGGTAAATCCTTTCCACCCATGGTGTTTTAGAAATTGTACAACATCTTGTTTCACTTATTTCTTGTCCCATATTTTCTCTTTAAACTTAAAAGTGATAAATTTTTAATGTTATTGATGTCTTGGAAAGTGGTGTTTCCGTTGACCCCCCAATGGTTTAACCATGACATGGTATTTTTATACCAATCTATTTTGAGTTGAAGATGGTATTGAATGGATTTTAAAGAATTTTTAGGAAGTCCATGGTCTCCTATATTATTTATCATATACTTGTACATCAAGTACCTAGTCATAAAGATGTTCTCGGCAGGGGAAACCCCACTTCTAGAAGGAGAGTAGGGTAGGGTGTATTGCTTTGAATTTTGAGGTTTTATACGTTGTGAAATGCTTCTAGATTTGCTTAATATTTCTCCAAGAATCTATAGAGATGGTTCAACCCTGAACTTCACAACCATAAAAGATAACGGGAGTGACAAGAGTATCGAAAAGAAACTTATTTTTATCCCACATCACAAGGTTTTTTGAATTGTGTTGTTTTCAAGTAAAAAATAATCTTTACACCCTCCATTAATCATTTTCTCAATGCTATAGTTTTAGTTGATCTTGTGATTAATATCAACTCCGAGATGCTTATAGGAATACTGATCCAAAAATGATAGGATCTACTAAAACTTGAATGCATGTGGATCCTTAAATAGTTAACTTATAAAAATTCTTCAATAACAAGCTTAAAAAAAGGATTAAATAATTGAAAACATGAACAAATATAAGAGATGCAAACCATAATACTAAAGACACCATATGATAATCAAGTTCGTCCTTGATGGACTACGTCTCTGGGTCCAACTCTAATGAGGACCGAACTTATTAGTCTTCAACAAAATGTATTCTTCAAAACTGCTACAAAGAGACTTTGGCTTCAACAGTGAAGTCCTCTCACTCTCCACAATCTCCCAAGAGTGGCTAAAAAGCCTCTTACAAAATGAGCAAAGCTTACAAATCCTTCAAAGGCACTTTGGCATCATATCACCAAAAACGCCAATTTCTCCATTGTCAAATTACATTGGTTCATATAGCCAAGGTTACATAACACATCACCACTTTCCATGGGATTTGATCTCAAACTAAATGGGATAAAGGTCCATTTTAAAATGGAAAAAATATACACAAATCTCCATAAAATACATTTTTGTTTTAAAAACAATAAACAAATCCAAAAATGTAATATAAACGGTTAAAAAAACCATATAATAGTTTGAATTTGTTTTAAATTTAGGCCAAAGGGAGGCTTTCCCTTTTGGAGGCTAAAATATTCTCCAAACCCGTGGACCTTTCCCCATATTATGATTTTGTTGGGATAGAATATTATGGTTTTTTGGTGGTGTTGTGGTGGAATTTCATTGGTTATATGGATTAAACCATGATATATTGTGGTGATCATATAGTTTAAAACTCGACACATGGGGCTGAAGGCTAAGACTTCATCTCGCTCCTTTTTCCAAACTATACAACAATCAACTTTATATAAAGGTTGGGATCTATAGATGTTAAGAACCAATCATAGATATCCCGGTTAGGTAGAGAGTGCAAAGACTTTGGTGGAGGATAGGTTGGGGTTTCGATCCTCCCCGACCATAAAAAGTTTGGTAAGCTCAACCATAAGGTGGCCAATTGGAATGCCATGTGTCATTCTACAATAGGTCCACCTCATATACCAACATGTGCTAACAACTCACCACCATATTTTCACCTAAACTACCAAATAGGCTACCACATCAACTCCATACACACCATGTGTCATCCTTACAGTGGTGCCATGTGGCACCGGTTTTTTTGCCACTCTTTTACTTATTTTTTTGAAAGTTCATAACTTAATAACTTTCTCATCCGAAAGTTATTTTGTGCGAAACGAATGTCACCAAAAATATATCAGCGATCTCTACGCAGATGCAAGCTTCTATTTGCAATTTAAAGACTTTAATTTTAATAAATCTCAGAAATCCTTCTAGATGAAACCTTCCCATTAAGCAGCTTTTGGACCATCAAAATCCTGAATCATTCATAATTCAAGTGAGGACATGTTCTTTTCACTTGTCCCATATCATTTTCCCATTCTTCCTGGAACCTGTACATTTGACTTATCATAATAAAAATCAACATTACACTCATACTGTTAAGTACATTAATCCATTTTTCAACCAAATATACATTCAATATTGTTGGAACCAACCATATACTGTTGATAAGTAGAAAGCTTAATATCAAAATTGAACATATAAAAGAGATTGTACCCATATTATGCTTATGTTTTACCATAGGAACACTGTCAACTATACTAGGTGCATTGTGGTGCAACGACATTTCCTTTTCATGCTTAGGATTCTTTTCTTCCTTAAATTGCATAGACATAAGTTCCAAAATTTGCCTTGCATTAAAGACCCTTTTCAATTGTTGTGTACTTCCCAATGATCTGTTATTTTTAAATGAATGTGAATGTACTATATACTCAATTCCTTCATTCCCTTTCTTTTGACAATGTGAGCATGTAGGGATCTCATGACCTTTCCTCAATGTACCTGTATTCTTACCTTTCCCTTTTCCCTTACCTTCTTTCAACTGGATGGAATCAACTGAGGAAAAGTGATCATGAACATTCTTACCTTTCGATTCAATGTGTGTATCTTGCAGACATACCTCATCAAGGTTAGTAGGATGAAACATAAGTATTGTATGATACAAATAACTATGTAATCCTCCAAAAAACTTGAGAAGAGTTTCTTTAGTGTAAGGAGGTATACCCAAAATCAAATCTCTCTTTTTGAATTCCTGAGTGTATTCTTGTAGATCCTGACCTTTATCTTTCCTTAAGGTTTGTAAATCCATCATGGCTTGCTGCACGTAGCCTAATGGGTATAATTGCATCTTTAACGTAGTAGTAAATTCATACCAGGAAGAAATAATTTCATGTTTTGTAAGGAGGTATTCATGTGTCTTACTCTCCCAGTAGATTAGTGCAGTTCCTCCAAGACAGAGAGTATCCAACTGGATTTTTGCACTATCATCTACAAGCTTTTGGATCTTTCAATACACCTCAATATTCCTGATCCAATCATCTATATTTGTGCGCTAAGTTCACCATTAGATGTAGGAAAATTAAACTTAATATCAAGTTTAAAATCAGGTAAATTAGACTCAGTCTTCTTAGGTTGTTTCTTTGTATTTGAAGAAGCACTATTGGTGTAGTGTCCCTACTTGAATTTTTGGGAAAAAGCGCAATTTGGGCAAATTTAGGCTTAACTTGTCGTGACTCTGGGGGTTGCAACTGACACCAAATGGTCCCAAATTTGAAATGCAATGATATGGTTAGTCTTAGTGCATTCGAATATGACCTATGAATAATTTGGGTCTGAATTTAATCCTTTTCAACTTAGTTTGTGGATAATGAGAGAAATTGAAAATTTCCTAGGAAAATGAGGTCAAATTACCCCCCTAGTGGTAGAGGCCAAATTGGCTTCCCAAATCAAGTACGAACCTACCAAATTTCATAACAGAGTATGGGGATGAATATCAGACATCAGGGGCTATCATTAATCATGTTTAAAATCTCTACAAACTGATTATAATGTGCAACATTCATATAACAACTTTTAGGGAAATTGCTTAAGGGAAAATGACATTACTAGCTCGATTTTTACACATGAAATGTAGATTGAATAGTTCATATAATGTCATTAAAAATAGAGAAAATAGAGAAAATACAAATTTATTCTCCAAGAGCATTAAACTCAAAGAAATTCCTTCATACATATATGATATATAACTCTTTCAAAATGGAAGGCATATACATGAAAACTAGTGGTTTAATAGCATGGAAATGCAAGTTCTTTCACATACAGATTACTTGTATTTTGAGTTATAGAGTATATGAACATAAGAGTACATATCCATACATCATATACCCAATATTGGGCATCAAATAGACTCATCCAACTGTAAGAACCACTCCAACAAGTGCGCCATCACATGAGAGTATGGGGAATGGTGAAGTAGGAATGAGAGAAGGGGGAGAAGGATGAGAACTCGAATTGTATTGAAGTTTAACCTACAAATAAAACACCTTAATTAATATCTAATGAGAGGTATTATTTGTCTCTCCATCAACCAACTTGGAAAGGAATCCAACTCCCTCAAAATTGATTCACAAGCAGGGAGAGTGAACACTCATTGTGCAATGGACAACAAAAAGCTATAAAAAATGCCAAAGGCCAATTAAAAAAAGATCAAAAGTTGTTCTCCTTCATCAATACATCCTTTTATTAATTTCATGAGGCCTCCTAAGGTCTAATTTCCCTCCATAGGCTTCGTCTAACTCATCTTAGTGGTTTAGTAACTCCTATGACATGTGTCTTCTCTTTCATGATCCAATTCTTTCCCCAACTTGAATGGCTACCTCTAACTCCAAAATGCACCCTATTTGTGGATATTTTTAGCCCTATAATGTCATATTTTTCATAGTTCCACAATCAGGTCTGAATTTGTCATATTTTTCATAGAATCTTCCATCATCTGTTGTCATAAAGTGCATGGAATCTCTTTCCAAGTGGAACACGTTGTATTCTTAGTATCTTCCTCTTCCATGGGAATCACTTTCCTCTACTAATTCAAATTCATTTTCTCATGATATGTTATGTGACACCAAATCACCCTCCAAGAATGTTACATTCCCCATGTATTCAAATTCGGATGAAGGTCATGCCAAGTGTGTGGGGCAATCTAGCCACCCAAGGACTCCATAATCCTCCAATTGTCTACATGAACCAATGCCACCTTATTGTCTTAAAATTTATTATTATTGTGACCCAATTTAATGTGAATATGGTAAACTAAGGTCCTTTTGGGTCCCATAACTCCCTTATTACAAAATTTATGCCTCCACCTCAACCTAGGGAACTAGTAGATCGATGAAATATTGTTTGCAAGTAGTCTTATTTGGATGGGGACATGATAGTCCTCCCAACCCAAGATTTGTTTTCCTCAAGCAATTACAATTTTGGATGCTGCAAAATTTGTTCATCTTCCCAAGTGGATTCCTCACTATGTAAATCCTTCCGTTGTACCAAGTATTCCCTTATAGTTCTGATCCTTATCTTTATTTCTCTTATCTTCACTATTCTTTTTGTACTGAGAATGAGTTGTCCTTCATCATCCAAGGGAGGTAATGTTTCTGAAACTGAAATATTCTTCCCTATAACCTTTTCAAGATATTATATGTAACAAACTTAAATAATAACAACAAACAATAATAAAATAATAATAATAATAACAAACATCAACATATATATATATTTATAATAAACAATAATAATTAATAATGTCTTTATGAAAAGACGTGACTCTTAATGAAAGGGTATTCCACCAAAATATAAATAGCGGACCCTCAATTGTAACTTATGGCTTATCTATCCAATTATCAATATATATTTGTCATATTCATGGCTTATCGAATATTCTAGGTGTTCTGTGAAGTGAATAAATATTTGTTTCATTTGGTATTAGAGCTAGTTTGTGATCCAGGCCTTTGGCCATGTCATGATTTTTAATCATAATCCTAGGGAGTCCCTAAATTTATGGTATTTGACCAAGTAAAAAAAGAAAAGAAAGTCAAAAGAAAAAAAAGGGGAAACAAAATACAAAAAAAACCAAAGAAAAAAAAACTAAAAAAAAAGATAAAAGTAAAACAAAAAAAGGGTAAAAGTGAAACCACACGTGGTTTCTTAAAGTGGGTTTGGGTTTGAATATGAAATTGCATAATAATAACTACTAAGAAGCAAGTGAGATTTGAACTTAGGTGGGGAAGGTAACACTCATTCATCCCAACCACCCAATCTACTACTAGAATTTTACAAAACTTAAGGGAAAAAAATCTAAAAGTACATAATGATTGCTACTAAGAAGCAAGTGAGATTTGAACTTAGGTGGGGAAGGTAACAATCATTCCTCCCAACCACCCAATCTACAAGAAGTATTTATCAACCTTCAAAAAGAAAAAGAAAAATATTATTATTCTTATTATTATTACTTAATAATTGTATTAAGTACAATTATTAAATAAAGAAAAACAAGAAAAATTGAATAAGACAAGAAGTCAGTCAAAAGGAAAACCAACTATCATTAAAGAACACCAGAACTCAAGAATTATGGCAAATTCTAAATCAGAATTGCAATCCTAACTACAAGTAGTAATTCACAAAGTATTTGACATGACAAATCTGGATATTTCTAAGGAATTAATGAGTAAAAAATATACCAATCAGAATCTACAAAACCAAAAAATCATGAAATATGCAGTTGAGAATAATGAATAAATAAAACGATTAAACAAAATCATCAAGTACAAAGATGAAAAAATCACACAAATTCAAAAAAAAGTAAGATGCCAAGAAGCAGAGAATTGCCACCTTCAGCAACAGATTGAGGAACTCCAACAAAAAGAGGAAGACTCAAAAAAAGCGCACAAGTTGGAAATTACAAAAGTCTATAACACATTAACAAGTAATACTGAAGAAATATATCGATAAATAAATCATAATAAATTATTAGTTACGAAGATCAAGAATTTAAAGAGTACCAAGAAGACAAACAACTCAAATGAAGACATCGAAGGAAAGGTCCTAGAAAAACAAGAAGAAAATCAATGCCTTCTAAATCTTAATCAAGAACTAGAGAAAGAAATCAAGAAGTTAAAAGAGGACAAAAAGTTGCAATACAAAAGGTTCGAAAAGATTCAAATTAAAAACAATCTACTAGAGAAAAAAATAGCACAAATCCAGAGAGAAGCATCTAGACTCTCTGAAAAACAAAGTCAAGTCGAGGGAGTGAAGGAAGTCCTCGCCATAGTTAAAAAGGAAGAAAAATAAACAACACATATGCCTTATAGAAATCCCAATTATAATCGTCATTTTGACCAACGACAGGGTCAAAATGAGCACTCACAAAAGAGTTATGTTGACAAGCAAATAGTTCGACATACTAAGAAACAATTGAGACAACCTGTTTCCCAAAACAATCTCAGAGGTCAAATCAAAATAGATCTGGGATTGACCACAGTAGATACAATGCAACAATTATCATGGGGAATCCATAACTCGTATCGTCTTATCTCATGAAGTGTCACAAAGGATCTAGAGATGACAGTTCATGCCAATCAAACGTTGTTGTCAATGAAGCTTTGAGGACAAAGCTTCCCTTAAGGGGAAGGAAATGTAACAAACTTAAATAATAACAACAAACAATAATAAAATAATGATAATAATAACAAACATCAATATATATAATGTCTTTATGAAAATACATGACTTTTAATGAAAGGGTATTTAGCCAAAATATAAATAACGGACCCTCAATTGTAACTTATGACTTATCTATCCAATTATCAATATATATTTGTCCTATTAATGGATTATCGAATATTCCAGGTGTTCTAGTAATATTGATTGTGTGAAGTGAATAAATATTCGCTTCATTAAAATGAAATACATTATAGATTTTACTTTCTTCTAGAAGTTCCAATTCATATGCCACTTCTCCAACTTTTCGAACCACTTTGTAGGGACCATAAAGCCTTGGTTTGAGATTTTATGAACCTTTTCCTTTTATGGAGGTTTGTTTGTAGGGATGAAACCTCAAATAAACTGAATCATTCACTTGTAAATGTCTCTCCACTCTATGTTGATATGTATATTGTTTTTGTTGGGTTTGGGCAACCTACAAGTTTTCTTTCAATACCTTCAAAATATCTTGACTTTATTCAATACAATCCTTGAATTTTGGAGATATACTATCACCAAATATGTGGTCAATAAAAGTGGATGCATCATAACCATAAAGTGCTTTGAAATGAGACATGCCAATGGACATATGAAAATTAGTATTATAGAAAAACTCACCCAAATGCAACCATTGATCCATGCTCGTTGCTGCCCATTAACATAGTTTCTCAAGTAACCTTCCAACCATTGATTCACCCTCTTTGTTTGGCCATAATTTTTTGGATGATATCTTTTGCTATGAGTCAAGTTTGTTCCCGCCATTTTGAAGAGTTCTTTCCAAAATTCACTCAATTTGTTTTATCTCTTTCACTAACAATGCTCTTGGGAAGCCCATGCAATCTGAAAACTTCTCTAAAGAATAAATTAGCCACTTGTGCAACAGTGAATGATGTAGTAATAGAAAATAAATGAGAAAATTTAGTGAGTCTATCTACCACTACAAATATGCAATCATTACCAAGCACTTTGCGTAAACTAGTGATGAAATCCATGGAAATGCTCTCCCATTTTTGTTCTGGTACAGGCAAGGGATGCAAGAGAACAATTGGATGATTGCAGTGCTCTACTTTTTTTTGTTGACATGTTGGGAATTCATTCACATATTTCAGAACATCATTCTTCATCCCCTTCCAAGAGAATATTTCTCTCAACATTCTATATGTTTTTAAGAAACCAGGGTGGCCTACTATGAACACTCTTCAAAATTTTTGCTTCAAGCTCAAACCAGGGACCAAATAGATTCTATATTTGTGGTAGATGATTCCCTCCAACACCTTATATCTTGGCATCAATGTTAGTCTCATAAAAAATTTCACAAGAAAACTTATCCTTAGCATATTCTACTTCTAATACAACTTTCCAACCTTCTGCAACATCCATTACAGAAATAGAGGGTCTTTTAGATAAGGCATCTGCTACCACATTATTCTTACCCTTTACATATTCAATATCAAAATAAAATGCTTGAACCTTACTCACCCACTTTTTTTCCTTTCATTTAGATCCTTTTAATTGAGGAATTATCTTGGGCTATTATGGTCAGTGTTGACCACAAACTTGTTTCCCACAAAGCATTGTCTAAACTTGATCAAAACATGCATGACAACTAAAATTTCTTTGTCATAAATAGAGTAATGCTTCTCATGTGGTTGTATCTTCCTACTCTCGAAAGATATTGGGTGATTTCCTTTCTTTATGATTGCTCCAATGCCCTCCCCTGATGCATCACACTCGAAGACAAATGGTTTAGAAAAAACCAGTGATGCAAGAATAGGACAATTACTCATTACCTCTATCATTATTTGGAAATAACCTTTCATTGTCAAATCAGTGAGAGGTGAAGTGATTTAGGAGAACCTCCTCACAAACTTCCTATAGTAGGTACAAATACCAATGAATCCCCTCAATTATGTGATATTTTTGGGACGTGGCCATTCAATAATGGATTTTATTTTCTCCAAGTCCACCTTCACACCATATTGACCAATGATGTGTCCAAGATACAAATTTTTTGTCAAACCAAACTCACATTTTGATATCTTAGCAACCAAAGATTGATCATGCAGAATGTTCAAGACAACTTCTAGATTATGCATGTGTTCCTTCCATGTCTTATTGTAAATAAGAATATCATCAAAGAAAACTAGTACAAACTTATGAAGTTGCTTGTGGAAGATATTGTTCATGCAAGACTGAAATGTGGCAAGAGCATTTGTCAATCCAAAAGGCATGGCAAGGAACTCAAAGTGACCATAGTGACATCTGAAATTAGTATTTGGTATGTCTTCCTCCCTCATTTGAATTTGATGATAACCAGATCTAAGGTCAATATTTGAGAAGAACGTGGATCCATGGAGCTCATTCATGATTTCATCAATCCTTGGGATGGGATACCTATTATTCATTGTCTTCTTGTTCAAGGATCTAAACTCAATGCACATTCTTAAGGTTCCATTATTTTTCTTTACCGTGAAAATTGAAGAAACATAAGGGATTGTACTAGGTATTATGAGATCCAATTCCAAGATTTATTTAATGTCCTTCTCAATCTCATCTCGAATCCTTTTGGGGTGTCTATAGGGATGCATTTTGATAGGTTGGGTCCCTATCTCTAATTCAATGGTATTCCCTACCCCTCTGTCAAGTGTCCTTCCTGAAGGAAGGTCTGCAGAAACCTTCTCATACTTACTCAAAAACTATTTTATCTACTTGGGATGTTTTGAAATCTTAAAGTGAGGCTTGGAAGATGTGATAAAACATTCAATAGCCCATTCAATGTCCCCATTCCTCAAGGCATACCTCATACTATGCGAGGACACCACTTGGTTAGGGTAAGTGTGCATTCCTCTCAACAAGATGGGTTTCACTTTTGAATATTTGAACCACATTTCAGGGAATTTATAGTTCATTGTATTTTCCCATATTTAATATAACCATTGGAATCCCAAAACCACATTTGTATCAGCCATATTCATTACATAGAAACTATCATTAATAGTGTAATTCCCTATAGTAATTTGAAGCTTTGGAATCCATTTGGAACAGTCCATAGAATTGTTACCTGGAATGATGATCGTGAAGCCTTCAAAAGTTTCAGTAGGTAGATTTCTCCTTTCCACCAAGGCTGCATCTATGAATTTATGAGTGGCTCTTCTATCAACTAGCATTGTAATCCTTTGGCCTTGTATGGCACCCTTGAATATAAGGGTGTAAAATAAAGGCACACCTGAAAGTACTGCAATATCCTTTCTCAGGAGAAGGATACTCTTATTATGTTGTATCATACCCCTCTTCTTGGGCTCCAAGTTGTACTTATTCCTCCAAATTCTCCTCGTCATCTTCAGAGAAGGCTTCAATGTAGTGTGCCTTCCCCTTAGCACACCTATGTCTAGGAACCCAAGGTTGCTGGCAAGTGAATGTAACGTCCCCGACCCTCCGACAGACGAAGAGGACGCTACTAACACCAAACAAATGGGCAAACGGCCCCATGAACATGGACATGGATAAATGTTGATATTAAAAACCTTAACATAATACATACTAAGATGCATAAAACACACAAGGATACATAGTTACTCAACATTCAGCGGAAGCAACATATACATTCCAGGATTCAACATGTTCATCATAATTCGTGAAACAATAGATATAATTGCAGAGATGAAATAGTCAGGAGTACTTATCTTTTGATAAAGAACTCGCCCCACAACCAGCTACATCGCTGCAATGTTCCACCCAATCATAGGCCAGCGTGCTCATCAATCTCTCAGCAACACTACCACCCCCGAGCTGGGCATGATTCCTCAAGGAATAAGGGTTAAAGTAGGCTTACACATAGTCAAGGTACACCAATCAGCCAAGCCTACACAGTAGGGTTTATCAGGCCATCAAGGAGATAGGAAAGGCTAAATGCTAAGTTGGTGGCCTCAACACCAGTCTTCTCAAAGCATACCCAGCCTCTAATCCTACTCTCAACAGTTCGAAGACCAACCACTGCATACTGCAGCAAAACAACCCATTCACAGCTCTGTGATGAAGGCAAAGACAATAGGGTGGCAACCCCAAACAAAAGGTGAACACAGCTCAAGTCCACAAGACAAATCAGAGTTGTTCTTGGCCCTAGCATGGCCAAAACAACTCAACAGCAACCCAAAACCAGGGTGAATCGACAGCCCAAACTCATAAAGAAAACTATGGCAACCTTACATAGTCCCAAAATAGGGGAGAAGCCAAACTCCCAGCGTGGATAGAGGAAAACTTATCTAACGAGTGTGGAAATCAACAGCCAACCAACACCCACGAGCCCACAGGACACACAATCCCCAATGTAATGGCTGGAGAACTTACACAGGCAAAAAGGGGGAAACGAAAAAACTCTCAGCCTGTGCGCAAAGGAAAAAGGCACAGCCCAGGTAAAACATGGAAGAAAACATAGCAGTCTCCAGCTCACGATCCACCACAAAGGATGGAAAAACAATACACAGCTCAATAATGCCAAAGGAAAACCGGTTCTCTACGTGAATGGAAGGAACACCACCACAGACCAACAAATAGTGTGAGAGAGGGGAAGCAACCGACCCCCAAACAAGAAATCGCACCCCCTTCTTAACTCAGCTCTACGTGAGGAAGATGAACCCCCGCCAAAAGCCCAAAGAGAGGCGTAGTGATGGTTCACTTACCCATGTGAAGGTGGAGAGAGGAATGGTGGAGTGAGCGTGTGGCAAAGACTGACAGTCCTGCCACCCTCCACTTCCAACAATTAAATGCCTCAACAACTCAGCAGAACATTAAAAAGGGTGGTTGGATGAGACAAGGGAAGGTGGGAAAAACAGACAGGGTGATGACATGTAGATTTTTCCCCCATGACTCAAGGTTCATCATTTCCCCCCCTTATCCTTTGGAATCATGCCCTTTTCATTTTAACATTGCACCGTCGTAGCTAGCTATAGGTTTATTTTAATTGATGTGCATATTTACATGATGCCAAACTCTAATGTGCCGGATAGCACGATATACCATTGGCAACTATCCCTATTGCCGTAACATACACAACTAAATCAATGGTGGGGCTTTTTCCTTTAGCTCCTCACCACGATTAATTACATTATATACATCATGTATCTTTAAATGCAAACGGGGTCAAAACCGGGGTATTACAATCCCCTCCCCCTTAGAATAACACCATCCTTGGTGTTCCAATACATATACAATTTGCACATCAAATTTCAAAATTTTGTAGATATGTCCCACATTCAATTATTTACTTGAACTTTCAAGACCAAGTTCCTCGGCTTCCACGAGCTTCTCTTGCTAGTTCTCAGTTCTTGGCTTATCCTGAAGCCTAGGAACTTTGTGGCTGTTGCCCTCTTTATGTTCCCTCGTTGGGTAGTCCCAATGTAAATGATGTCCTCCACACCCCCAACATTTCACTAACTACTTCATCTTTACCTGCTCAATTTCCTTTGAGTCTTCATGCCTGGACCATTTCTTAACGGGTTGCTTGGACAAATGTCCCATCAGTGATCCACCTTCCTTTCCTTTGCTGATTGCTCCTAGAAGGATTTTCACCTCCCTTTGCAAACCAATAGAGTATTGCAAAATCTGGTGGTTTATTTCATTATGCCTTTTCTGTATCTTGAGTATCTCTCCAAGATTTTCTTGGGTCTTGGCAATTTTTTGAAGGAGACTTCCAGCCAAGTCCAACAACTTTTGATCTACTGCCATGATCAATGTGCACCACCGGGTTTCACTTTTCTCACCTGTGAAATGCACCATTGAAATTCTGTCACGCCAAGCATGATATAGACATTAAAATCAGTCAGTTAACTGCCCAATTGGCATGACAGTCCATGTCTCATCAAGGAGACTTTCATATTTTTCATGCCTTCCCAATAGGTACACGAGCTCATTCATGTCCATTCTTGGGCAGGGAGTTAACCATTCCAGCATTCACAATTTACTTTAAGCAAATACACACATTCCAATTTCAGTCATACATGCATTCATAAATATTTTGATTTCACAATGCATATATATATATATAGATATAGATATTTCATGCCTTCCCAACAGGCACACGAGCTCATTCATGTCCATTCTTGGGCAGGGAGTTAACCATTCCAGCATTCACAATTTACTTTAAGCAAATACACACATTCCAATTTCAGTCATACATGCATTCATCAATCTTTTGATTTCACAATGCATATATATATATATATATATATATATATATATATATAATCAAAAGGGGCAAGAGAGAGTAGCAAGAGTTTATCCCCTCTATGTTTTGTTCCATCCTGGAACCCACACCATTGCTATGGCTTTTCATGCTCTCAGCCTCTTTCACTTCACCGTGAATGCTTGACCAATCCCTCTTGGTCATGACACTTAGTGTCTTCGGTCCATTCCAGACCTCTAAACCATGGAGCCTCCCCACATGGTTTTCCTCGGCTGCTAGGAACTTCACAGTCTCACTAGCACCTTTTTCATTACCACTCATTACGAGCTCTCCAGGATAGTCACATGTCCACATGCACCCTTAGGATGCTCTCATAGTCCTCTCTCCTAGTGATACCTATATCCAAACATTGAATAGATTCATATGTTTAGTTTATTCTCATTAGTTTTATCTCTAGAACAAGAACTTAAAACATCATAACCAAATCATATACACATGTACATTCATAAGCAAAATAATCCAATGCTTATCTGTATTGTGTGTTTCCTTGTTGGCCCACAAGATCCTGCTTCACTTTGCAAGCCTTGGGATTGCCTATGGACTTGGATGTTAGGTCAGCATGCAGGCTGCTCCACAACATCAATAATTAATGTCCAGCCAGTACACCCTCATGTCAACTTGCTTGGAACTTTACCACGACCATTTCCAGGTCCAGGATCTACTATGGATCGCCAGGCATATAACAGCCCAACATACACTTATATCAAAAATAATACATACACTTATATCAACAATAATGCACACTTATATCAACAATAACCCTTACTCCACAACCCCTCACAACAACCGTTTGCCTTTTCTCTTTAGGGTGCAACACCCAACTGCATCTATTTAGCCTGTCAACACAAGAAATATAAGCAAACTCATCAGCGTTATTGCTCTAAAACTGTAATCATATTTCATATCATTCACTATCAAGTATTGAGACACCAGGAGTGCGTCCACTCCCTAGGGTGTAGTCAATATTGAAAACCCTTTCATGACTCGACATAAGGAAAGTGTGCACCCTTTTCCGGTGTGTGCCATGTAGGCCCTATTCATACTCAAGCAATCGGTCATCATGGAAATAAAATCAAAACATGTTTTGCATATGGAATTTTAATAATTTGATAAGTGTATTTTTAGCAAGGGCCACAGAACACTTATCCATTTGCCGATGTAGTATTCCTTCTTTAAGGAGGAATGGGGGCTCCCTTCTCTGAGTTGACAGTCCCTCAGTTTGCCATCCCAAATCCTTTTCACATTTCATATTCACACATGCCTTAGTGACATAATCCATACCATCTCACTCATGTTGTTTACCGACATGTAGTGCAGATGAGACATTTCCAAAATGTCCAATGGAGTTTCACCCGAAACCCATTTCCAAGATAGGAGAAAACCTCCCCATAAAGTTTGGCTCCTTCAGGCCATCACACATGGTCTGTCTGCAATGTGTACCCCTGGCACATTTATCAAGTAGCCAAACTGTCAATCATTACCTGATAATACAATCCAAATTGATCATTCCATAACCAAGCAATGACATTAGTAATTAAATTCAATAAGAATTTGCAACTCTGTCTACTACAGAAATTGATTTGCTTAGCAATGAGGTGATCCTCATTTGTGGGTCTCTTGTAAGTAGCACTACTATGCCCATTATAATTTTTATGCTTACCAGCATAACATGAATACCAACTTACAATGCATCCTCTTGACACAATTCTAGGAAAGCTAATAGTGATTAGTAATCGTCAACAATTTCTCAAATTTGAAATTCGCAAATTAAAATTTGACAACTCATTATGCATACAAACTAGCTTCACAGCCATGAGACTCTTCTCATGAGGTTTGGCTCTCTCCCATGGTAGATTCAGGTCTTTGTCATGGTCTTACCCACCTTGCCATGCCCCAAACAATCTACCTGAAACCTGAACTTCAATCAGCCAAACACTTGCTAAGTCTTGATGCATATAACTTTTTCATTGCTGAAACAATCACTGAAGCATTTTCAGAATTTATAAAATTCAAATACTTCCAGTTGTTAATCACATCAATATTACCAAAACTCATTTACTTCACGCAATCATTATCATACTTTAAATTACAAGGTACAGTCACACCATTCATGTAATTTAAATGAAATGTTTAGATACTCCTTACTTCACAAGTGTATCATTTGTGCCACCTTGCTCTTCCATAGAGCATTTCCGGTAGCCAATGGATCATGACTACCCTCTTCATGCACTTACTATCCTACATTCATAACAACCTTTGAAATGGTTCTAGAATTGTCATCAATCCATCATTTCATCCATTAGTTATTCATAATATCACATGCACTGTCTCAAGGCATTCATGCAATGCATCACAACTTTTGCACCCATACTTATGTAATCAGTTACTCACACCCTTCATATGCATACATTCAATGCATAACTACAAGATTTATAAAATATTTTAATGCATACCCACTCAATGCTACCTTGCATTGATTCAAGACTGCTATGCATTCACACATATCATGCATGGCCTAACCATGACTTCTTCATATAGGATGCATGACTATAATCAAGATCATTAGTACTTACTTTCCTTGGGCTACTACGCTATATACAGGCATGACACATTTCTATATGAATGTAGTATAACATTCAAATATCCACATGGTATGAGGTCTCTTACCTTTACCACTCCATGGAATTTGTCATAATCAAACTCTTACCTTCATGGGTCGTACTTACACCCTGGGCATGACCAGTTTGGTTGGTCCTTTGCAGGAGATTGCAGAATTTGCTCACCAACTTTTGATTATGGACTTGTTGCCTCATCCCTTCTCTAGAGGGTTGCTAGTCACATTCGTCATCATCAGCAACATATTCAACCAGGTCCATGTTGTCGTTGGTTTTTCCTCTAATGCTAACACCAATGCAATAACTATCATTAGTGGTTCATTATAGATGTATAATCCTCAATATCCTATGTATGCAAAGCATATCCTCATGCATTTCATGCATAAAACTTATAAAATATAATATAGTTAGCAAGACGAGGGTTAAGGAATTTTCCCTTTTAAATCCCTCATCTTTGCATGGAATTCCTCTTCCACATAATAGCTGGTTTGAATTCATGGTCTTGCTACCTCTAGGCATGCAATTTCCCAGATTTGTCCATTTGACAGCAGCGGTCGTCATTAGCACTTTGCTGCTCCATACTCAGATTTTGGTTACTTTTCCTTTTTCCCTACTGGATAAGCTTTCCAACGCCTATCCACATGCTTCATTCTGACCTTGGGTGTGAAAACCACACCATTTCAAAAAAAATGATGGCAAAACACACCACTAAATTTTTTCCTGGAATGTAAACTTCAGCCATCTGGAATTCTCTTCCCTTTCCAGCCCTGTAATCCACTGGCAGTCTGCTGAAAATACACCTTTCTGCTGTTCATCTACACTTCCGGACTTCATCGGCGATGCCAAAGGATATTCCCCCCGGTGGTCAAACAACTAACGTTTTCTACTGTTTCGGATCCCCATCCGTCTAAGCTTCTGAGTCCTTTATTAGCACTGCAAAATCCATCATCGACGATTGAATCCTCTACATGTCGGATGGCTAGTTCTCTAAGCTTCCAACACTTTGGCGGTCTAATCTTCATCTTTCATCCAAATCTCATCGGCGGTCCAATCAACTAAATTTTTTCGACGTTTTGGGGCAATCCTCCTCTGACTTTCGACGTATCGGTGGACCGATCCTCTAATTTTCTTCGACGTGTCGGCGGTCCAATCCTATAAAGTTTTTTGATGTTTTCTACGCTTAGAAAAATTTTCAGAAATTTTTCTTCTTCCTTCCACCGTCGCATCGGCTACTCGATCGTCTAAATTTTTCCAACGCTTCCAGCTCTTCAGAAAAAATTCTCCCTTCATCCGTCACCACATCAGCGATCTAAACGACAAAGTTTCATTGACGTCTTTAACACTTAAGAGAATTTTGGCAAAAAATCCTTCTTTCTCCTCAGCTCTTTCACCTCTTTCCTGTCGCCGTATCGACATTTCCATTACCTAACACTTTGCCGCTCAATCAACTAATTTTCTCCGATCCACTTCACAAATCTTCACTGCTCCAAACAACTAATTTTCATCGATGTATCGGCTCAGAATTCTTCTAAATTTTTCCAATCAAATCACCTAACTCCTCTGCTGCTTATCGGCGCCTCGAACAACTAAGTTTTGCTGACATATCGACGGCCTTCGACTGATTCCCTTCGCAACTGTAGCTTCGGCTTCCACTGTTTTCCGCCGACGGCATCGGAAATCCTTCCATCTAAATGTGTTGACATTTCAGCAGTCTTCATCATCTTTCTTCCGCTTCGTCGGTTTAGACTTCCTCTATCTCTCGCTGCTATCGGGGTCTGTATCGGAGGGGCTTCCAACTAAGTTCTCCGACGATCCAATGGTCTAGACACCTAGAAATGTTTTTCAAAGGATTTCCTCTTTGTCAGCTTATTTCTCTCGATGGCATCGGCTCTCAACACCTCTTCGTTTCCGTCGTTGCAGCTCCCTTCTGGCGAGCCTCTCCTTTCTTCTGCTACCACTGCTGCATCGAAAGACTTCTCGTGAATCTTCCCGTCGTTGCGGCTCCATCTCTAGGTTTTCTCTGTTGTGTATTGGACGGACTTCCGCCTAGCTTATCCAATGATTTTCGGACTTAGAAAATTTTTGGAATTTTATCCTGTTTTCTTCTGGGCAGTAGGCACCCTACCTTTGTTAACTGATTCTTCATGGCCCTCTGAGGCCCAATTGCTGCAACATACGCTTTGTCACTGCATCTCCACAGCCCATTCAGGCCCATGCTACAACCTTTGCTCTGATACCATCTCTGTAACATCCCCAACCCTCCGACCAGCAAAGAGGACGCTACTAACACCAAACAAATGGGCAAATAGCCCCATGAACATGGACAGGGATAAATGTTGATATTAAAAACCTTAACATAATACATACTAAGATGCATAAAACACACAAGGATACATAGTTACTCAACATTCTATGGAAGCAACATATACATTCCAGCATTCAACATGTTCATCATAATTCGTGAAACAATAGATATAATTGCTAAGATGAAATAGTCGGGAGTACTTATCTTTTAATAAAGAACTCGCCCCGCAACCAGCTATGTCACTCCAACGTTCCACCCAACCATAGGCCAGCGTGCTCATCAATCTCTCAGCAACACTGCCACCCCTGAGCTGGGCATGATTCCTCAAGGAATAAGGGTCAAAGCAAGATTACACATAGTCAAGGTACACCAATCAGCCAAGCCCACATAGTAGGGTTTATCAGGCCGTCAAGGAGCTAGGAAAGGCTAAATGCTAAGTTGGTGGCCTCAACACTAGTCTTCTCAAGCATACCCAGCCTCTAATCCTACTCTCAATAGTCCGAAGACCAGCCACTGCATACCGCAGCAAAACAACCCATTCACAACTTTGTGAAGAAGGAAAAGACAACAGGGTGGCAACCCCAAACAAAAGGTGAACATGGCTCAAGTCCACAAGACAACTCAGAGTTGTTCTTGGCCCTAGCGTGGCCAAAACAACTCATCAGCAACCCAAAACTAGGGTGAATCGATAGCCCAAATTCACAAAGAAGACTATGGAAACCTTACACAGTCCCAAAATAAGGGAGAAGCCAAACTCCCAGCATGGATAGAGGAAAACTCAGTAAACGAGGGTGGAAATCAACAGCCAAAAAACATCCACGAGCCCACAGCACACACAATCCCCAATGTAATGGCTGGAGAACTTACACAGGAAAAAAGGGGGAAAAGAACAAACTCTCAACTTGTGTGCAAAGGAAAAAGGCACAGCCCAGGAAAAACATGGAAGAAAACATAGCGGTCTCCAGCTCACGATCCACCATGAAGGACGGAAAAACAATACACAGCTCAATAATGCCAAAGGAAAATTGGTTCTTTGCGTGAATGGAAGGAACACCACCACAGACTAACAAATAGTGTGAGAGAGGGGAAGCAACCGACCCCCAAACAAGAAATCGCACCCCCTTCTTAACTCAACTCTGCGTGAGGAAGATGAACCCCCACCAAAATCCTAGAGAGAGGTGTAGTGACAGTTCCCTTACCCACATGAAGGTGGAGAGAGGACTGGTGGAGTGAGCATGTGGCAAAGACTGACAGTCCTGCCACCCTCCACTTCCAGCAATTAAATGACTCAACAACTCAGCAAAACATTAAAAAGGGTGGTTGGATGAGACAAGGGAAGGTGGGAAAAACAGGCAGGGTGATGACATGTAGCTTTTTCCCCCATGACTCAAGGTTCATCATTTCCCCCCCTTATCCTTTGGAATCATGCCCTTTTCATTTTAATGTTGCACCGTCGTAGCTGGCTATAGGTTTATTTTAATTGATGTGCATATTTACATGATGCCAAACTCTAATGTGCCGGATAGCATGATATACCATCATCAACTATCCCTATTTCTGTAACATACACAACCAAATTGATGGTGGGGCTTTTTTCCTTTAGCTCCTCACCACGATTAATTACATTATATACATCATGTATATTTAAATGCAAACGGGGTCAAAACTGGGGTATTACAGTCAAGCACAATTTCTTCCTCTTGAGTTCTTCTTTTCTTTGTCCCTCCTTGTTCTCCTTAACAAAAGAGTCCATTTTCCATGGTTTCCTCTCTTCTTTGAATTTGGAAGGAAAATTAGGCTTAGGGGGATACCTTGTCCTTGGTAGCACATTCTACAGATCACTTGTCAAGTTTATGGCATCCTTCAATGTAGTAGGCTTGTGGGATTTCACTAGCCCCTTCAAAGGTTCTTCCAACCCCTATGTGTATAGTAGAACCAACTGAGCCATAGATATATCATAAACCATCACTGACAACTTTTGAAATTCCAACATATGGTCCTTAGGGGCACCGGTTTGTTTCAACTGTGCCAATTCTTTGAAGGAAGTTCAGTGTCTTTCCTATTGAATCTCTCCAATAATGCCTTGGAAAACTCTTCATAGGATGAAATATGATCATGTCCCAATGTATTAATACCATGTAACCACCAATCATTGGATTCTCCCTCAAGATGTAGAATGACGATTTTCAATGCATCCTCTTCAACTGGAAATACAAATCTAGTTTTTGTATCCAAGCACTAGCAAACATTTGGGAAGAGACACCAAAGGAAGGAATAGTTACCTTTCCTATGATATAATTCAATTCCTAATTTAGAAAAGGTGTCCTATCCCCATTTCCTCCATACTTGATCTTTCTAGAGATCTTGAAGAACTGATCGAAAGACAAAGTTTTCCTACATTCTCCACTTAGTTATTGCCACTCATCTAATGCTTCCTTCATGCCATAAGGAGTGTCAAGGTTATCTTTAGACTCTAAAACCTTACAAGTCATAGGTCTAGTCCAAGTCTTGAATTCATGGGGTCTATTGTGAGGTCTAGTCTTAAAATAAATAGTTTCCCCATAGGTCTTCTTCTCTTCATGATGTAAATTATTACTACTCCCTACTGCCATCTTACCCTCAAGTTGGATAGCCAACAATTTGAACCCTTGCATAATATGCTTGGCCATATCATCAAAATATGACTTCATGAATTTCTTAAATTCCTCCTTATCATCCATAACTTCTCCTCCTAGTTTATCCCTAAACACCACTAAAGCATACTTGACTTCTTCACCTTCTTCTCTTCCACCAACAATGTCTTCATTTGTAGTATATAATGGAGGGATATAATAATAAATAAACATGAATATATAACTTAAACAAGTTCAAATACCATGTTGTGATACCACTGTAATGTCCCTACTTGAATTTTTGGGGAAAAAGTGCAATTTGGGAAAATTCAGGCTTAACTAGTCATGACTCTAGGGGGTTCCAATTGACACCAAATGGTCCTGAATCTGAAATGAAATGGTATGGTGAGTATTATTACATACAAATATGAACTATTAACACTTTTGGTATGGATTTAATCCTCCGCAACTTGGTTTTGGGATAATGAGAGAAAGTGCAAATTTCCTTGGAAAATGAGGTCAAATTCCCCCCAGGGATAGAGGCCAAATTGGCTTCCCAACTCAAGGATGAACTCCCAAATTTCAGAACATAGTATGGGTATGAATATAAGACATTAGGGGCTGTCATTAATCATGTTTAATATCCCTGCAAACTTATTATAATGTGCAACATTAATATAACAACTTTCAAGGAAATTGCTTAAGGGAAAATGGCATTACTAGCTCGATTTTTACACGTGAAAAGTAGATTGAATAATTAAGATAATGTCATGAAAAATAGATACCATATACAAAATACAAATTTATTCTCCAAGAAAATTAAACTCAGATGAATTCCTTTGTATAGATATGTTATACAACTCTTTCAAAATGGAAGCCATATACATGAAAACTAGTGGTTTAATAACATGGAAATGCAAGCTTTTCACATATGGATTACTTGGATTTCAAGTTATTGAGTATATGAACATAAGAGTACAGATATATACATTATATACCCAATATTGGGCATCAAATATACTCATCCAAGCACAAGCACCACTCCAACAAGTGCACTATCACATGAGAGTATGTGGAATGGTGAAGTAGGAATGAGAGAAGGAGGAGATAGATGAGAACTCTAACTATATGGAACTTCAACCTGCAACTAAAACACTTGCATTCAACTGCAATGAGAGGCTTATTTTCCTCTCCATCAACCAACTTGGAAATTAATCCAACTCCCTCGAAATTGGTTCTCAAGCAGGGACAATGAACACTCACCATGCAATGGACAAGCGAAATCTCTCCAAAATTCTGAAGGCCAATTAAAAAATGATCAAAATTTGTTCTCATTCCTCAAGAAACCCTTTTATTAACTTCATGAGTCCTCTAAGGTTGAATTTATCTCTATAGGCTTCCTCCAACTCATCTTAGTGGTTTAGTAACTCCTATGACACTTGTCTTCTCCTTCATGCTCCAATTCTTTCCCCAATTCGAATGGTTGCCTATAAATGCCAAATGCGCCCTCTTGGTGGCTATTTTTATCCCTGTCATGTCATATTTGTCATTAGGTCTACAATTAGGTACAAATTTGTTATATTTTTCATAGAATCTTTCATCATTTGTTGTCATAGAGTGCATGGAATCTCCTTCCAAGTGGCACACATTGTCTTCTTAGTCTCTTACTCTTCCATGGACGTTACTTTCCTCTACTAATTCGAATACATTGTCTCATGATATGCTATGTGACACCACATGAACCTCCAAGAACATTACATTCCCCATGGATTCGAATTTGGATGAAGGTCATTCCAAGTGTGTGTGGGGATCTAGCCACCCAAGGACTCCATAAGCCTCTAATTGTCTCCTTGAACCAATGCCACCTTATTTTCATAACATTTATTATTTATGTGACCCAATTTAATGTGAATATGGTAAACTAAGGTCCTTTTGGGTCCCCTAGCTCCCTTATTAAAAAAATTATGCCTCCACCTCAACCTAGGGAACTACTAGGTTAGTGAAACATTGTTTGCAAGTAGTCTTATTTGGATGGGGACATGACAATTGGAGCTTTCAAAATTTGAAGACGAAGATGGAGAACTTGAAGTTTCATAAGGGTCTCCTCCTTTTCCCAAATAATTATCCTTTGATTTCTCCTTCTTATTTTTCTTATTTGCTAATATTTCTTGATAATTTGCAAACAACTTTTCTACTATGTATTCCATCTGATAGAAATCCTTCTCAACTTCTTCTCAGTATTCTACATTTGTCATTTTCTTTCTTCGATATGCACATCTAGTCTCTAGATTGAAGTCTAAAGTTGGCTTTCACCTCGCTTAATCATTGATCTATTTAACATCCACACTCTGCAATTCCCTGGTTAGCATGCTCTGATACCAAACATGATCTGAAAATGATAGGATCTACTAACACTTGAATGCACGTGAATCCTTAAACAATTAACTTGTAAAAAGGATTCAATAACAAGCTTTAAAAAAAGGATTAAAGAATGGAAAACATGAACAAATACAAGAGATGAAAACCATAAGAATGAAGACACCATATGATGACGAAGTTCGTCCCTGATGCACTGTCTCCGGGTCTAGCTTCGATGAGGACCGGTCACCTTATTAGTATTCAACAAAATGCTTGAACGGGTACAAAATGCCTTCTTAAAAAATGCTACAAAGAGACTTTGGCTTCAACAATGAAGTCTTCTCACTCCCCACAATCTCCCAAGAGTGGATAAAAAGCCTCTTACAAAATGAACAAAGCTTACAAAGTCTTCAAAGGCACTTTGGCATCCTATCACCAAAAACTTCAATGCCTCCATTGTTAAATTACATTGGTTTATATAGCCAAGGTTACATAACCCATCACCACATTCCATGGGATTTTATCCCAAACTAAATGGGATAAAGATCCATTCAAAAATGGGGAAAATATACGCAAATCTCCATAAAATACATTTTTGTTTTAAAAACAATAAATAAATCCAAAAATATAATATATATGGTTTAAAAAATAATATAATATTTTGAATTTGTTTTAAATTTAGGCCAAAGGGAGGCGCACCATTTTGGGGGTTAAAATCCGCTCCAAACTAATTTAAATTTATTATATCTCAATACTCAATATAACATTGAACACCATTGTTGTGTTGGTTAAGGCGTTGGCATTGAGAAGGAGGTCATCGGTTCAAACTCGTGAACCTCTCCCCATACTACCATACCATTATTTTGTTGACATAAAATGTGGTGGTTAACAGAGTTTGTTGGCATAAAATGTGGTGGTTAATAGAAAGTGTTGTGGTGGAATTTTGTTGGTTATATGGATTGAACCGTGAACCGTGATATATTGTGGTGATCATGTAGTTTAAAACTCAACACATGGGGTCGAAGGCTAAGCCCACGTCCTACCCATTTTTCCAAACTCTATACAACAATCAACTTTATATACTCTATACAACAGTCAACTTTATATAGAGGTTGGGACCTATTGATGTTAAGAACCAATCTCTTTCAAAACATACAACAATCAACTTTATATAGAGGTTTTTTCCAAACCATACAACAATCAACTTTATATAGAGGTATAGAGGTTGGGACCTATTGATGTTAAGAACCAATCTCTTCCAAAACATACAACAATCAACTTTATATAGAGGTTGGGAATTATATATGTTAAGAACCAATATCAAATATTTCAACTTTATAGCTTATCCATTTTTCCAAACCATACAACAATCAACTTTATATAAAGGTTGAGACCTATAGATGTTAAGAACCAATCTCTTCCAAATCATATAACAATCAACTTTATATAGAGGTTGGGACCTATAGATGTTAAGAACCAATCTCAAAAATCTTGGTTAGGTGGGCAATGTAGAGACTTTGGTGGAGGATAGGTCTGGGTTTGATCCTCCCTGAACCAAATTTTTTGGTAACCCGAACCATAAGGTGGCCAACCGGACTGCCATGTGTCATCCTACAATAGGTCCACCTCGTATGCCAACATATGTTGACAACTCAACACCATACTTCCACTTGGACTGCCAACTAGGTTTCCATGTCATCTTCGTACATGCCACATGTCACCCTTACAATGGTGCCATGTGGCACCCCTTTTTCCCACTTTTGCATGTTTTACCGAAAGTTCAAAACTCAATAAGTTTCTTATCCGGAGGCTGTTTTGCGTGAAATGGATGTCACCGAAAAGATGACGTCGAGCTCTACGCATTTACAATCTTCTATCTGCAATTTGAAGACTTTAATTTTTATCAATCTCAGAGATCCTCCTGGATCAATTACACTTCCTCTAAGTTGTTATTGCCATATACAAAATTGGCGTAAGTGACCTTCTTGTACTTGATAATCATAACTTTTATTTTGTAGGTGTTCACAATCATACCTATGTTGGAGAAGAAATCCTTGAGAATTCTTAATTGCTTATCAAGATAAAAGGGGAACCTTTCCATAAGAATGATATCGTCAGCATAGAGAAGGCGAATGACATCTATACTAGATAAGGTCATGCCAATGCACACATCTTCTTCTAAACAAGATTCTAGCTTATCGGTCTATATTCCGAAAAAAGGTAGGGGACAGGAGGAAACTTTGCTTAACTCCAATATTACATTTAATATATTTCGACCACCCCTTGGTGCTTTTAATTTTTCAATGACTATCTTGTACAACCTTATCATAGAAGCTCTCAACTTGAAAGGATCCTTTATCTCTTGCAATCTATTCCACAAGTTATTTCTGAGCATTGCATTGAAAGCTTTTCTAAAGTCTACAAAACAACAAAAGAGGTTGGATTTAGTATTTCGACATTCTTTCGCAATGATCATAAGCATAATGAGGTGGTTCATGGTAGAGTGATGTCTTCTAATCCATATTGACCCTTAGCCCTCTTAGCTTCACTTTCTATCCAAACATTGATTTTATTTTCTAGAATGATATCGTAAAGTTTGGCTAAGAGAGGGCTAATCATAACGATGTGATAATTAGAGGGGCTATTTCTATCACCACTTTTAAAGATATGAATAATGAGGCTTTGCGTCCAAGGATTACGTAAACCTTTCTTGACCGCTAGAATAAAGAGCTTGTGAATGTGAGGAATGAGGACCGACCTGCCAATATTTAAGATTTCTACTTTCTAACCTTCAATGTCATTAGATTTTCCATTTGCAAGGTGCTTGTTTGTACTCCAGTTGATTCATGTTTATAAAGGATCAAGCGAAGGACATCATTCAATCGAATTTAGATCTTTGGTTGGCACTAAGATCAAAGGGGAATTAGACACAATTAGACACAATATCGATTGCAGAGGAATTTCACGGAATGGAAAAACAAACCAACTTTAAATGATGATGAAATTAGAAGGTGAAAAAGAGAGGACTAAGAGGAGTGCCTACTAGACAAATTTCTAAAAGTCATGATGAAAGCATGAACATATTGAGCCTCCAATACAGAGTAGCCAGCAGTTCCTAACAGACTACAAAATCTTCATAAATCAACTTGTCCACACAATACATATGAAGCTAAACAAAGAGTCAAACGATCTTGAAGTCCCTGCCTAACATAAATGCACATATAGAGAACAGGCCAGGTATGGTATAATTTGGGATACCACACCCAAATTATATATCCGTTACTTATTTCCTTGAGAGAATATTACCATAAAATATAATTTTCAAGAATGTTAACATAAAGTAAAGTAAAGGTAATCTTTTTTTTTTTTCATTTTAAAAAATGAAACTTGCCAAAGTGACTTCCTTAAATGAATAAGAAAAAAATCAATTACGATGAGAAGGATTTTGGATGTATTTAAATTTTGGCATACTTGAAAATCAATTACTTAACATAAACTTGGGAATGGCTTTCCCTTTTAAAATCATTCTTTAGCCTCTATGCTTTATTTGCCTTATATGTCTAGCCATATGAATATAATAATTCATAATACTCTCTGCTCTTATTGGCGTGGCATAGCATGTGTTGCGCTGAATGGAAGAAACAAAGATGGGATGACTTTGTTGTGTTTCAAGACGCTGTTGGCGTCACTTCTTCACTTACACTAAAGCCTAGATCACAACAAATTTAAGTTATATTACGCTAACAATATATTAATATTCTATATACTTGAAAATTTGCAAAATGAATTTAACAAATAATCTTAATTGTGAATGTTACTTCAAGTTTGTGATATAACCCGATGCTTATGAACAACTATCCAAAATTTAATCATTTACCTTAATTTAATATTATATATGTTTCTCTCTTCATCTTTATTAATCGATTGATTTAAATTAATATTTATGCTGAAGGCGTTAAACAATGGAGACAAAGTCTTGAAAGATTCCTAGTCGGTGTGGCGAACAGAAACCGACACATGTCTTCATACTATTTTAGTGTTAATTAACGCGTTTTCCTCCTATTTGATGGTCAGTCTGCTATTTTCCTCCTATTTTGTCGTCGGCGTAATTAATGTGTTTTCCTCCTATTTGGTGGCTTAATTCAATGCATGAATTCAGTGTTCCCATTCAGATCTCATGGGGGGCGGTTGCATTGATAACAGATGGCTCTCACCCTAACCCTTGTTGTCCCCCTTTGTTTCGCAATTCTGGGGAACCATTTGGTCTCTAAATATATGCTCTATAAAATCCGTTGGAACGAAACATTTTATCATGTGGAGGCCGACACTCCGACCGACGAGAGTATCATGAGGGAATTGACCTATGAATGGAGGGAGTCTTCGCCTTTCTTGTGGCCTATGCAGTTTTTATTTTGGCCTTCTCATTGATGTCAACGACAACTATGGTGTATATCGTGGCCTCCATCTACACAGGAAAGGAAATTTACCACAAGAGGGTTATGAGCATCATTCCTAGGGTTTGGAAACGCCTCATGTTAACTTTCCTATAGTTTTTTGTAATCATCTTTGCCTACTCCATGACCTTCAAATTATTAGAATTTGAATGCCATTAAGATCTTCAAGCAAAGAGTTTTGATTATGCTGCAGCAATTGAATGTAGAATGAACATACAAACTAAGCAAAACAAATCACATAGGAAATACACAAGTATTGCTCAGGAATTTACAGTATATTCATCATATAATATCCAGTGTACAATCGATTACAAATAAGAAGAATTCGAATGCATGAGGAGTGAATTTGAATCTCCCAAGTGGATAAGACCGTATCTAACTGAATCTCTAACTCAATGTCTCCCAATCAACATCGGAGTCCATCAGATCAATTCCCAGATGCACCACCGACTCAAACTGATAGTGACGGCTAGTTAACTCAGTGCAACTGAGTGTGGTGGGTGAACAAAAGTGCTACTCCACATGCATGCATGCATTATCCATGCAAAGCATGTGATAGCTAACTGATAGTGAGTCATATGAAGGTAAATGAAGGTGAACTGAGGCTAACTAGTACTAACTCCAACTAACTGAAGTAGGTTGGTGCCAGGACTCCCAATGGCTCCTAAAATGTAGGGATTGTTCTAGGAGTCACCCCCACTGATGCATGCACATGCGGTAAGTGGGATTTGACCTCTAGCATTGTCCCCCATACTCCGATGACTAGTACATGTGGCCCCATTAGGTCAAGTGGATCTAATTCTACTAGTGGACCCAATTAATTAATTAAGGTTCCTACGTTATGCAAAAATAATCTAATAGACAGTATGGTCAAGGGAGGATTAATAATCCTAACACCCCCCCTGAATCCTAACTTGGACAATTGTGGGCCCTGGTAACAAGACCATAGGTCACCCAAATAAAATCTAAAAGATAGTAAAAAAATGTTGCTTAATACATCCGAGGAAACAGGGGAAAACCTCATGGGAACCCCCCCCCCCTCAAAATAAGCAGAAATACAAATTTTGAAAAAACTTGTGAAATTTTTTGTTGCTACTCTGCAACAGCAATATCTTGGTTCTTCTATGCAAGTGAACCCATGAATCCAAACAAGATGCTTATGTCTAGAGGAATATTCCTTTTTGGAAGAAGAACAATGCGCTCAACTGAGTCAGAAATATAAACAGCTGCATAGTGAAAACTGGACCCATATAGAATAGTTGAAATCATTTGAAGAGAGAGAAAAGGTTCTTGGGAATTCGAACCATGTGAGGAGCACCCAAGAAATTGATATATTTCAGCCTTGAACAACAAACCATGAGTGGTAAAATCAGCCCCAAATGTGAGGAGCAAGTGTCTAGGAAGATGCAGAATATCTCCCTATTTACTAGTTCTGTGAGGAGATGAGCATGTGACCAAAAATCTTAGTCACTTCAACAAGAGAAGGAGTCACTTCTTTCTTTCATTCGAATTGACTGTAGGGAAAAATCTGCTTCTTCTTTATCTTCAACAATTTTATTTTCTATAGGAAAGGGCATGAAATCATCATGCTAGATTTTATATGAACCTCTCTCAACATATGGGATTTTAGAGTCATCTCCCATATGATTGCTAGATCCTCCTGATAGAGGGAAAGTGATGAAGGATTCTATGGAAGCAACCATGTGGTTGGATGCTCCAGAATCTATCACATAAGCCTTTGACAGAGAGAGGATTGCATGCAAACATATCTCATCTTCTTCAATCTTCTCTTCATCATTTGACATCATTGCTCTTCATGGAAGGTGTTAGAACGCCATTTTCAACAGTCGAGCTATGGGCTTGGAAGAATTCGAAAAGGGTCTTGTTCAATGAATAATTATACAAACACCCTTTAGGTTATCCAATGGACAATTTCTGTCGGCTAGGACCATCACATGAAGAAGAGACCTTGATCTACGGTGATAGATCCTTCCAAAGGTCGAGACATGCAGTAGTGAAAATGAGATAAAGGGGCATAGTAGATCAACGATCCAGAATCACTATGGAGAAGATCGACGACAGAGCATGGTTCCACAGGCCAAAAGATGTGAGGAAACATTTAAGTTTGGTATTCGTGAAGCCTGTTAAAGGGGACAAGCAATGAAAGGCCGAGATCAAGGCGAATCCCAATCGACGACCTGAGGCGATTTTGCTGGGAAAACGTGCGCGAATGAAGGAGCTTTTCTGCATCGCGAAATGGATTAAAGGACAAAGGCATATGACGACAGAGATAAGAGTATGAGTAGATCTACGACCATAGATGATTTCACATTCTGAACTAGCATGGATAAAGTCACGATTCCAAATTGCGAAAAGTGGTACTGGCTACAAAGATCAACGGTCACGACAAAGGCGGAGATAGATCTACGGTTGTGGTTCATTTCGTGTTTTAAACTAGTGCAGAAGGGGTCAGGATCTCAATTCGAGAAAAGTGGTAGGGTCTTCTCCGATCAACGGTCGCAAGGAAAGGTTGATCTTGGTCGATGAATAAGAAACATAACACAATCTGGAGGTGATCACCAGATTAAGGAAGGAGGAATCGGCGGCTGAAGTTAAAGAAACATGGACGACAAATGTGAAAGGCACCCAAATCGAATGGATGAGAAGGTCTCAAGGCCATAGGCATCACATCCAGGGCAGATTTGATAGTAGAGGTCCGAAGCCTTCATCACCGCCCCTATAATCTCCACTTAACAACTTTATTGAGGGCGAGGAGGAGGTCAAACCCACACCTAGATCCCTGGCCTATGAGAGAACCCTCATCATAGGAGGTAGAAAGCTATACAAGAATTATGAGCCATTCCGGGGGCTTATCGTCATCAAATGCATGGCCACCCTTTTTCCATCCCCCTCCTTTAAGAGTGTTACCAGACGAGAGAGGAGCTAGAAAATGGCTGAGCACCGGAGCATGGGTTTTCTTGTTAGCCTTTGAGCACCGTGGTTTAAAGAAGGCAGGCCAGTCAAAGGAAGCAAAAAACACGTCAGGAGCAGTCCGAGTTAGCAACAGACCACCAACAAGCGATATAACGATCGTTTTCATACCAAGTTACCTGAATGAAGAAAAATTTATGATGTCAGTCCAATTACCATGCACGGCAATTCCATAATGTCTGTTAATATTTGTAAATTGTGGCAATAGTACCACATTCTAAAACTGTTAGTGTCTGATTGTGACTAGAAATAGTTTTTAGGTTTTATTCGGGGATTAGTCTCAGATCTAAGATAGTATAAATATACTCCCTGTAGAGGGAGAGAAAGGTTGGTTGGGAAAATTTCAAGGGTCGAGTCTCTCCATTGTAATTTGTTTATGTATTTCCATGACATGAATAAAATTGCAGAGGAATAATAACCTTCCATGGTAGAGATTCATGTGTCGTCTTTTCTTTCAATATGTAATTTCCTTACGTGAATGTTTATCCTGTTTTCATTCCATTTTGTTATTTTCTTTCATGTCCGAAATAAGTGTATAACAGTTTGGAATTCATACATACTATGCTCTGTCTGTTGTTTTAGATATCCACTAAATCTTTCTTCTAAAGTCACGCAAAATTCATCTTGTAAATGCTCTGCGTGATGGGTTGTTTCTTGTCATCCACTAATCACCTGCTAAATATCTCCTGATTGAAAGATGGACAGTTAGCTTGCCTCCGTATGTTAATTTATATGATTCTTTACCTCCTGAAACACGTTCCATACCCAAACTGTCGATTCCGACTCCATTTCCCAATGGTCCCTCTCTCTGATCGTCCCACTTACACCTTATATCAACATACTTGTCCTATTCAAGAATCTGACCTCCTGACCATTCTCAATTTAATGTCTTGCGTAAGCAAATTTGGTAAGTAAACGAGAGATCCCTCTCTGACTGTGTTGGGCCAGAAGCACAGTCTAAAGCGGTTATGCTATTTCCTGGGGGAGAGACCTTCCCGCAACCTTTGGGTTCAATCCTGGTTCTAACAAACTAGCGTCGTTGTCGGGGATGAGATTGAAGATCATCCCTGGGTATGAACGACATAATGTCAGATTTGGTTGTTGATGGTGAACAACAATCAAACATCAAGAAAGGTTGTGCACTTTTAACCTGGCGACTCCAATACTAAAGGATTCATACTTCGACGACTTCGCTGGAGGTATGACCCAGAAATCAAATTTTCAGAAAGAGTTGGCAGATTCTACCGGGAAAATGAGCTCGTGTAAGGCCTAAAAATGCATGGTGAAAGGGTAAGGTACTTGAGTTTCTGTTTCTTCCAAGATTCCTTGTATTGCCTTGTAAGTTTGTTCTTATCCTTTCCTAAATTTATCAAAACAGCCTTCCATGGTTCATTTCGCTCGAAACAGAGCTATGAATATATTCCTATATATCCTTCTTTATGAACTGAAAGCCTTGCATCATCTTGTACATTTGATTATGGCCAAGATCTTTCACCCAAAGTTCATGACATTAAAGGTCACCCCTGTGAACCTCATGAAGCCATGGTTGATAACATATACATTTCACCTAACCTGGTCTCTCCCAGTATTCCAAGCCGATACAAGCCACTACACTTGTGTCCTATCCTACATGATTTTCTTG
>LPNX010146345.1:219970-259249 GCA_001517045.1 Pseudotsuga menziesii
GACGATCTGAACTATCAGCACAAACTCAAATCATTTCTGCAATATAACGAGCCATAAATGATAAAGGATTTACTTCATCAAATGGTCTGCCATCAAGACTAATCAATATGCCAATTTATAACAATGACAGTAAGTAATGTGAGTGCAAAATCAACACGACTATCCTGTAAAATTAAACAAGATTTAGCAAGGATAAGAATAGCAAAGCCTATGCCGCTCGCGGACATGACAATTACATTGGTGCGGTCATGAAATACGGGCACCCATGACAACCCTTGGCACAGGGGAAACCAATCAGCGCCATTACTCATTATACCCCCAAAGCTTCGAATAATAACTGCGGCACGACCCTAGGGCTTCACGGTGGCCGACGATGGTAAATGCGTAGCGCGGAAGCTAAGATTAGGGCTTGAGGAACAGGGAATCGAACAGCCGGGTGTCTATCATGGAAAAAATGGCGAAAACCCTATCCAAAAATGTTTCAAGGACCTCATCATAACAAGAAAAAACCAGGTGCAGGCGGCATAAGGGCCGCCTGCACCGTGTCTTCCTCTATCGCTAGGGATGAACTAAACAGAGGAGGTAGATGAAAACGCGGGCCTTATAAAAGGGAAAAAACCAATCCCTCTAACCGCACAAGCTATCCCCCCAAAAAGATAAAACGCAGGCGCAACTACTGGGAAAACGAGACCGACAACCCTAGCCGTGGGTAAAAACCCCCGTTTGTGAGCAAAACGGAACTACGGGCCGTAACTTCTACCTTATACACATCCTAAGTAACCCAGCTGAAACCTTGAAAAGAGGGGGTTAAGATCCTACCTGGCAGGAGTGCACAAACGAAATGGCGACAACGATGGAGCCTTTGATCAACAGCTGGACGCGGGTACCGGTACGATGCTTCCACACGACTCGCGAGCTCGACAGTGCGGGGCGTATTACGACAGCTTGGACAAAAATAACGATAAAAAATCAAAACACGTCCACCGTATATATAAAAATCTCGCACGTGCGACAAGTCAGCTCAGTCGGGGCGGATAGGAAAGTCTTATCGGACGACACAACTCAGCCCTCTCCGCAACGGCGGACCATCCTACATACTCCACCACCCGCAACCCCAAACACAAGTCATACGATTAAAACGTGGTCGGGCGGCAGCAGATTCATTTGTCGGGCGACCAGGAGTTTGGCGACTCCCGCAACGGCGGATGCAACGGGGAAGTCAACACTCTCCAAGGCTCCGATACACATAGTCGGCAGTAAACAACATCTCCGGACTTCCCATTGATCCGCAACGACGGCGAGGGTGGAGTTCATCTCCTTCCAACGCGAAATGAAGACAACGCCCGCAACAGCCACAAAGTTTTACCACCTGCAACGGCAAGAAAAAAAGATTAACTCCCGCAACAATCGGCGCACAAGCACGACAACCAAGATTCGAAGAAGGGCTGCAATGGCGGGGTGGAACAAAAAATCAAGTTTCGAAAGCCACCTACAACGACGGGGCAGAAAAGAAAAAGACAAGCTGAAGAACACCCGCAACGGCGGCCCGACCACAGGTTAGGAGGATCCGAAACACACCCGCAACGACGGGATTGTTAACAAACTAACTCCCACTACAAGAAGGCTTTAAAACGAAAGCTTTAAAAGAGTTTTGCAAAACGGAAAGGGACTCAATTAAGATGAAATTTAAGGCATGAAAACGATGAGAAACCAGTCGATCGATAGCACTCAAATTTCATGAAGGCGCTTCAAAATCCATAAGTTAAAATCAACAGGATGAAACCGAGAAAAGGACTGAACTAATCCAAAGTAAAGGAGGGTCCAAATTTTTTTAGAAATTTGGGAAAATGTTGCAGCTGCAACACAACTCACCAGAGGAAGGGCGTTTCGGACAACTTTCCCATGATGAATAGAGGACAGAATATGCTGGAGGTTGCCGTGTTTTCTATGACCCCATAGCAGAGTACATGGAGAGGATAGGTAATGGGAATGACTGGTTATATCTCTACTGTAAGGATTAGTTTATTTTTTATATCCTTCTTCCATTATGCATTTCATCTATGTTCTTAATCAAGCATGAAAAGGAAACAAAACAATTGGATAGCTTGCTTGATTGGATTCATTGCAAGTCAGAGTTCACTTGATTAGGCATGTGTGCTCAATTAGGTATAGTAGGTAGGTACAAATAAGCTCGAGGTCTATCAAGCATTTCCTTCAGTACTGTTTAGTTTGTTTTCATTTTCAGTTGTAAGTACAGGTTTGCAGTCACAATTGTTCTCAGTTTCAGAGTATGGTTAAGAGCATAGTTTGCAGATTAACATAAATTTGTTACAGCAATAGCTTAGAGCATGTTGAAGATGTCGAAAAAGGACTAATGGAATCCCAATGGATCTGGCACTTGGTCTACAGGGTTCTTTGCTACCTCACTGGGAGGATAGCATCCCTTGCGGAGCCAGCTGTTAGCACTCCATTTGCAACATTCGAGTTATGGTCTTGGAAGAATTCGAAAAGGGTCATGTTCAATGAAGAATTATATAAACACCCTTCAGGTTATCCAATGGATATTTTCCTTCAGCTAGGACCATTAGATGAAGAAGAGACCTTGATCTACGGTGATAGATCCTTCCAAAGGTCAAGACATGCAGCAACGAAAATGAGATAAAGGGGTGTTGTAGATTAATGATCTAGAATCACTAAGGAGAAGATTGACGATAGAGCGTGGTTCCACAGGATGAAAGATGCGAGGAAATATTTAAGTTTGGTATTTGCGAATCCTTTTAAAGGGGGCAAGCGATGAAAGGCCGAGATCAAGGTGAAGCTCGATCGACGGCCTGAGGTGATTTCACTGGGAAAACATGCACGGAAAAGGAGATTTTTTGAATCGTGAAATGTATTAAAGGACGGAGGCATCTGATGGCGGAGATAAGAGTATGAGCAGATCTACGGCCATAGATGATTTTGCATTCCGAACTAGCATGAATAAATTCACGATTCCAAATCGTGAAAAGTGGTACTGGCTACAAAGATCAATGGTCAAGACAAAGGCGAGGATAGATCTACGGTCATGGTTCATTTCGCATTTTAAACTAGTGCAAACGGGGTCAGGATCTTAATTAGCGAAAAGAGGTTGGGTCTACTCCGATCGAAGGTCGCAAGGAAAGGTAGATCTCAATCGACAGATAAGAAACATACTACGATCTAGAGGTGCTCACTAGATCAAGGAAGGAGGAATCAACAACTAATGTTAAAGAAACGTGGACGAAGGATGTGAAAGGAACCCAAATTGAAGGGTTGAGAAGGTCTCAAGGCCATAGGCATCACATCCATGGCAGATCTGAAAGTAGAGGTCCAAAGCGTTCATCATCGCCCCTATAATCTCCACTTAACAACTTTACTGAGGGCGAGGAGGAGGTCAAACCCACACCCAGCTGCATGGCCTATGAGATAACCCTCCTCATCAGAGGTAGAAAGTTGTGCAAGAATGATGAGCCACTCCAGGGGCTTATCATCATCAAATGCATGGACACCCTTTTTCCAGCCCCCTCCTATAACAGTGTTACCAAACAAGAGAGGAGATGGAAAATGGCTGAGCACTGGAGCATGTGTTTTCTTGTTAGCCTTTGAGCACCATGGTTTGAAGAAGGCAAGCTAGTCAAAGGAAGTAGAAAAACACGTCAGGAGCAGTCCGAGTCAGCAACAGACCACCAGCAAGCGATATAATGATCATTTTCATACCAAGTTACCTGAATGAAGAAAACTTTGTGCTGTCAGTCTAATTACCATGTGTGACAATTCCATAATGTCTGTTAATATTTGTAAATCATGGCAATAGTACCACATTCTAAAACTATTAGTGTTTGATTGTGACTGGAAACAATTTTTAGGTTTTATTTGGGGATTAGTCTCAGGTCTAAGATAGTATAAATATACTCCTTGTAGAGGGAGAGCAAGGTTGGTTGGGAAACTTTCAAGGGCCGAGGGTCTCCATTGTAATTTGTTTATGGCTTTCTGTGATATGAATAAAATAGCAGAGGAATGATAATCTTCCATGGCATAGATTCCTGCGTTGTCTTTTCTTTCAATATGTAATTTCCTTACGTGAATGTTTATCCTGTTTTCATTCCAGTTTGTTATTTTATTTCATGTCTGAAATAAGTGTATAACAGTTTGGAATTCATACATACTATGCTCTGTCTGTTGTTTTAGATATCCACTAAATATTTCTCCTAAAGTCACGTAGAATTCATCCTATAAATGCTCTGTGTGATGGGCTGTTTCCTCTCATCCACTAATCACTTGCTAAATATCTCTTGATTGAAAGATGGACGGTCACCTTGCCTCCATCTGTTAATTCCTACAATTCCTTACCTCCTGCAACACGTTCCATACCCGAACTGTCAATTCCATTGCCCAATGGTCCCCCTCTCTGATCGTCCCACCTACACCTTATATCAACATACTTTCCCTATTGAGGAATCTAGCCTCCTGACTGTTCTCGATTGAATTTCTTGCGTAAGCAAATTTGGTAAGTAAACGAGAGATCCCTCTCTGACTGTGTTGGGCCAAAAGCGTAATCTAAAGCAGTTATGCTATTGCCTGGGGGAGAGCCCTTCCCACAACCTTTGGGTTCAATCCCGGTCACCAGAAGGGAAATATTATTTTGAACACATAGAGCTTTCATCTATCGAGGGTCTTCTTCATGCATGAGTCTTCTGGATGAAAACCCCTCATACAGTAGGGACACTTTTTCTTTTTCCTCTTAGAGCCGGAGGCCCTTTCGGAAGTTTTTTTATTCGAATTAGCTGCTTTTGGCTCCTTCTTATTTGATTTCCACTTTTCTTGTGCTTTGGAAGAGTCAGTAAGTAGGAAATATTTATCTTCGAATGTCTTGATGACTCCCATTCGGATCAAATTGTCTTGCTCCTTGATTAAGGACTCGGAAAAATAATCGAATGAAGGAACCTTCCAATCAGGAAAGCTTTCCTGCTTGGAATGAAATATGAAAACAAATCCAAAATACTCAGGGCCTAGTTTGTTGAGTATGGAAAGGACATTTTGCTCATCCTTCCTCTCTTTCCTGCACTGTCTGCATTAGAGTACTAGAGACTTAAATTTAGTAAAGAATTGCTCAATAGTCTCGAAACTGCTAGGATGCAAAGATACCAACTCATTCTCCAGAATGTATCCCCGAAGCTCATCTTGTTTGTTGAATAATCTATCAAGCTTCTCCCAGGCTTCTCTAGGAGTCCTCAAGCCTTCTAGGTGGAAGAGGAGATCTATGGATATATAAGTACATAAGTACCCAAATGCTTCATCACAACGGTCCATAAACTTGTTCTGCTCTACCAACTGATGAGGTTCAACCTCCCAACCATGTATGATCATGTGGTAGCCATGCTTACTCAAGGCCAGCTGCAAATCAATCCTCCAATCAAGGAATTTGGAAGTTGTGAGGATCCGTGGTTCAGGAACATGAGAGCTCATAATTGCTCCGACTGTATGGCTGCAAGACTCCACACAAGCTATGTAGCACATGTCAATTTCAATGCAAATAACACTAAAACATATGAACTGTTAGAATCATGATTTTCCTCCAGACATGAATATGTTTTTAGGGTCCGTCACACTCTCTCCACTGCTTTGAATGAATCCAAAGCTAGAAAATTTTCATAGGGGACTTCTGTGGAAAACCAGCTGCTTCTGATGTTTGATGAAGAGAAACAAGCATGAAACCTACCTGAGAAGGCTCTGATACCATATTAGAATTTGAATGCCATTAAGATCTTCAAGCAGAGAGTTCTGATTATGTTGCATCAATTGAATGGATAATGAACATACAAACTAAGCAAAACAAACCACACAGGAAACGAACAAGTATTGCTTAGGAATTTACAATATATTCATCATATAATATCTGATGTACAATAGATTAAAAATAGCAAGAATTCGAATGCATGAGGAGTGAATTCAAATATCCCAAGTGGATAAGACTGTATCTAACTAAATCTCTAACTCAAGGTCTCCCAATCAACATCGGAAGCCATCAGATCAACTCCTAAATGCACCACCGATTCAAACTGACAGTGACAACTAGTTAACTCAGTACAACTGAGTGTGGTAGGTGAACAAAATCACTACTCCACATGCATGCATGCATTATCCATGCAAAGCATGCGCTATTTAACTGATAGTGAGTCATCTGAAGGTAATTGCAGGCTAACTGAGGCTAACTAGTACTAACTCCAACTAATTGAAGTAGGTTGGTTCTGAGACTCCCAGTGGCTCCTAAAATGTATGGATTGTTCTAGGAGGTGCCCCCACTGATGCATGCACATGCATTAAGTGGCAATTAACCTCTAGCATTGTCCCCCATACTCCGGTGACTGGTACATGTGGCCCCATTAGGTCAAGTAGACCCAATTAATTAATTAAGGTTCCTAATTCAGGCAAAATTAATCTAATAGATAGTATGGTCAAGGGAGGATTAATAATCCTAACACAAATTTTTCTACTTTATGTTCATATTCACAACAATGGTGTGCAAATTTGATTCAACAATCTTTCATTTTGGATTTGCAACGACCCGTTGCTCATGCCTAGTGGTACCGTTGAGGCTTACAAGTATATTCTTCTTTCAGTTGGTTATCCTCCCCACTATGTGCTCTAATATATTTCTTTTCTTGTGAAGTAACCATTAATAAACACTAATATGTTGTATGTATCATATCTCACTAAGGAGGAGGAGAAAATTCTTGTTGCTAAGTTGGAGTAGCAAAAGGTCAAGGTACGTAAAATACTCCCATTGTCCTTTGTTTGGATTTTGTGACCAAACTCTAGATTTTTATTTCGAGAAATCAAACTGCATGATGTACATTGATAATTTTGAATACCAAAAGGAAAATAAATACACCACCAAACCAATTTTTGGATGCCTATGTTTGAATAAACTCTATAGGGAGGATTTGTGAATCTCATCAATTGTTTGATTATTCTGTTCACTTTTTTTTTACGAGATCTGTGATTTGGGGTAAACTTGCACAAAATAAAAATTAATGAGTAGTTGTTTTTTCAGCTTTTCTCAAGGGTTTAGGGTATATCAACACCAATGGAAATGCTCTTTTTTGAATAACCGAGGTTAGATTTTATGGAATTTTGTATGATTCCATTTGCGTTTTCATTTGTTTCTTTTATAGATCCACAAAGGTGGCTTATTGGGTGGAAAATGGATTTTTTTGTCCTTCCCCATATGTTCTTGTATTATGTTAGTGTTTTCATCGGTCTGTCAATTTAATTACTTTCAGTCAATGGGGTTTGGCTATATAAAAAATGTGTGCATTATCTTTTTTAATATTTTAAGAACTTTTTTGGAACAACTTCGGATTGGAAATGTATTGTGTGTCAGTCTTGAAATGAGAAATAAGCGAGCATTAATGATTTGGATTGGTTTTGAAAAAATAGGAGTTTTGGTGGCTATAATTTAGCAAGGGTCCAACAAATTAAGAATCTAGGAAAAATTGAAAAATAGGGAAAGTGGGAAAAAAATTTCAAACAATAAGTGGTAAATAGATACCGTGAGCTCCTAAATGGTGTATAAATACAAAGGTTACACTTTTCATTTGTATCATCTCAATCAAGTGAATGCATTCATTCTTTTCGTAAGGGCACTTAAGAATTCACTCTACTTGTCGTATTTCGCTCTATTTGTGTGGTTGATTGTTTTTCGTTATGGTTGATGTCTCTTAGACAAAGATATGGCATGTGAACATCTCCCTTGTGATCTATATTAAGTGTTGTTTTAAATCTGTAGGTTTGATGATTGGATTATGGTTTGTTTAAGAGGTCAATGTAGATCTCCTGTCTTCTTTTGATATAAACAAGGGGTTCATTTTCCAGCCTATTGTCGTAGGTTCAAATCACACATATAGGCACACTTATTTCCATAAGACATGTTAGCATTGTTGCACCTAGAGTATTTAGTTTTTTCTAGTTATTTAGGGTCTAGGTATTTAGTTTTTTCTTATAAAAATCAGGTTTTTCACCATACATATGCGTATGTTGGATCCCATAGTGCCTTGATTGACTTGGTAAGGACTAGGCTCAGTTGACTAGTTTTGGGTTGAACTGGTTCAAGGACCCAGTTGGTTTAGTTGAGTATCAACTAGATTGAGTCCAAGTCCAAGTAGACCATGATTCTTGGTTCGGTACCAAACTGGTCACCCAAACCAATTCAAGAGCCAATTTGGTTCGATTGTGGGTCAACTCGACCGAATCCGAGTCTGAGTTGACTGTTTTTTCAAATGCAACTTTTGATATGTTTGCTCCTTGTGGATTGATTGGGGTTGGTGAGGTATTGACAATCTAATACTTGGTTAAGTTTTTGAGGGTGGGACAAGATGTTTCCAAACTTTTTTTAGCCTCAAGGATTAGTTGGAGTAGGTTTTTTTTGTATGAATCTAATTTGAATTTGGGGAAATTCCCCTGAAGAAAATTCTTAGCATATTTTTCATACTGAAAGGATGGTCTAATTTAGTGGAAGGAATTTGGGTACTTTGTGAAAAACTTGCAAGCCACAATGAGAATATAAGTCTATTAAGAACAAAGTTTCATTTGATCATCTTCATATATTTCTATGTCTTTAAATTTTCCTCTTCTCTAAAATTTTCAATGGGAAATTTATTCCTTGGAATTTTTAGTTTTAGTCATTAATTTCTGGTCCACTGATGTAATTTATACAATTACTTTAATGATCTTAAAACAAAAAATCGATTATCTTGCAGATATTTGACAGTGGATTTATTGTTGGTTTGATTTGCTATATGTTTAGTGTCAATTTTAGGGTTTCATTATGCAATTTGTTCATAATTGTTGTTCCCAATTGGCTTAATAGAGTCTCATGAAATAATAGACATGGGACATTGAATCCTACCTGTTCACCGCATTTTTTACAGTGGGCTGGTTTTAATTTATATATATTTAGTATCAATTTGAGGGTTGCATTGTTCAAGTTGTTCATAATTTGAGTCTCATGGCATAATAGAAATTAGTCATGCTTAAACCATCTTAAAGCCTACATATCCCCCTCATTTCTAACATTTGATCTTATTCATAAATCACTCCAGTTTAGTTAGACCCGACCCTTTAAAAAACTAATGGAGAGATTTTAAAATGACCCCTTTTGACTCTATGAAAAGTGAAACCTATCGGCTGATATAAATTTTGTTACATCAAATTACAACTACTGTGGACAAGCATGCTCTTTTAGTTAGTTTGAACGATGACAAATTCAAGTATTTGTCTACAAACTTAATTATCCTTGACACCTGTAGGGAATCTCCTCCCATTAGGTGTCATATACAATCCAAATTTCATTGTCATTGAATTCAAATGCAAACATGAACTAGAACCATGTGACTAAGGTCATCACAAAGTGACACTACAACAACGTTGCATTTATTGTGACAATAGTAGAATTATTTTGTGTGGATTGATTTGTTTTCCACTTACTTAAATGATTCAAAGCATAGCAAACTATGTGAAATCAATCTCCATTTGTGCATTGCATTTTTACATATAGTTTGGGTAAAACAATCCCCATTCTTTTACATAGTTTTTTTTTTATTACTTTGTAAAATAAATGGTTTACTTACTATAGCATGAAGCACTCCCCATTCTTTTACAGAGTTTCTTATTGTGGATTACTCCATAAAATAATTGGTCTACTTACTATGGGATGAAGTGCTCAAAATACTTATCAGATCCCCTCACCCTAGGGAATGTATCCACAGAGTGTCGGATGAGATTTGGATTTACCCCAAAATTTTAGACATGGAAAGAAGGTTCCATAGGTTCCGTAAGTTGTGGCACATTCCCTCTGTTTTGAATATGAAAAAGGTCTCGAGCCTTTCATAAATCATGACACACATTCTCTTTGTCGTGAAAAAGAAAGTTAACTAAGGTCATATATTTTGAAACTTGTTAGCATTTAAAAGAATGGATAGTTGAAATCATTAGTAGATCATGTGTGAGCTGAAATCCTTTGCAAGGGATGTGTTAGCTGAAATCCATAGGCTTTAATGCTTGTTAGTATTTCTAATGATGCATAGATCAAATCCATAGACTTTGATGCTTGAAAAACAAACTCGTTCTTCTTGTAAGAGAGGCAATAAAACCAAAATAAGTAAGCTAAATCTCATTAGAGAGAAGCAGATCTCGAGTAAGGTCTTCTTTTACTAACTTACTATGTTAAAGAATTAGTTTACTTACTATAGGATGAAGCACTCAAAATAATTATTAGAGGATACCATTTTCTTTGCCTCAACAACATTAAGAGGAATACTAGCTATCTGCTTAGAGTAGAATAGTGTTGTTACCATACTACTTACCATTAATGTAATTGGAATTCTTGCAGTGGGTGGTGACTCCTTGAATGGCACTTTGTACCTCCATCAACATCATGTTCATTTAACTGCTCACATAACTGTAGTAGTAAGGAAGCTTCTACTCCATAGAAGTACCACACTTAACACAATGAGATTGTAAATACATGGAAACTTTATTGGATTTTCTAAATCCAAACAAAACTTGGTACAAGTTTTGAGCAACTTAGGGTATCAATTTCCCTTGGTAAAAAAAGCTCCACTGCAATAAGATGTCCTCCAACATCATTTAGGGCTCTTCCCAAGGGACTAGGCAACAGGATGCAAGAAGATGTGAGAGGTTTGCACAACACATAATACCCTTAGAAGTCTCAAAAATAAATTCTAGCATTTATAAGGTCTGGAAATCAAAACACTTTCATTATCAATGCAGTCTGCCCAAAAAAATGTCATGTCAACATGTGTCTCTAGCGTGCTTTCCAAACCTTTCATCCATAATACTTGCAACTTAGTTTCACATACATGCTTATTTTATACAACCTTTTTATGGAAACTATAGTATCAACAAGGGCATATCTAATTTACCTAAATTATATATGGATGGGTGTAATCATATTTCTTACATTGAGAGCTAACTAAACAAAGAGTAATATGAACCTTAGAGCATCCACACATATGTTGACTTAAGACTTCATGTAAACTCTCTTAGGACAATTTCTAAGACGATGGATTTATCCATAATCCTTCCAATTTAGATGACACACATGCTTATTTTATACAACTATTTCATGGCAACTATGGTTTCAACAAGGCTATAGCTAATTTACCTAAATTAGATATGGATGGGTACAATCCTATTTCTTACATTGAGATATAATTAAAGAGAGAGTAATACGAACCTTAGAACATCCACATGGATGTTGACTTAATATTTCATGCGAAATATCTTAGGACAATGCCTATGACAATGGATTTATTGTTGGTTTGAATTGCTATGTGTTTAGTGTCATTTTGAGAGTTTTATTGTGCAAGATATTCATAATTGTTGTTTCCAACAGAGTTTTCTCCAACAACTAAAACTATAACAACTCATTAACATAGCAAATGAATACAAACATCCACCTGCATGGATTCATGTGGAACAATTCTCATTTTTTTATTTTTCCTCTTTGGATCTATTACAAACTATTCCACATGAATGCTACTTAAGATTTCATGCGAACTCTCTTAGAACAGTTCCTATGACAGTGGATTTATTGATGGTTTGAATTGTTGTGTTTAGTGTCAATTTGAGAGTTTCATTGTGAAAGTTGTTCATAATTGTTGTTTCTAACAAAGTTTTCTCTAGCAATTAAAACTGGAACAACTCATCAACATAGAAAACAGATACACACATCTCTCTGCATGGATTCACGTGGAACAATTCTCATTTTTATTTTTCCTCTTTGGATTTATTACAAAGTGTTCCACGTCAATGCTTTAACTCATGTTCAGGGGTTTCTAAAGGCATTTCAATTTGAGTGAAGCTCCTTGCTCTCCAATTCAAGTTTTACACTAAGAGCACATCAAAGGAAACTAAGAATCACTTGGAGAAAACCCTGAATGTTTCCTTAAGAATTCTTGGAATCTCTCTTAGGACAATTCATAGGACAATGGATTTATTGTTGGTTTCAATTTCTATATGGTTAGTGTCAATTTGAGAATTTCATTGTTTTCCCACCTTATCAAAATCGTAGGTATTATTTCACCTTGTTGTATTGTTTTAGACAATAGTTTTGCTAGCAAAATATTCAATTATGCTTTCAGTGCATTTGAATTCATAAAATTCTCACAATGGGAAATTTATTCCTTGGAATTTTTAATTTTAGTCATTGACTTGTGTTCCACGAATGTAATTTAAACAATCTCGATTTGATTATTTTTGAACATATACAAATCATTGAACTCTTCTATAAAAAACTAAACACTGTTAACTTCTTGCATATAGAAACTATATAAACTCTGAAAGAAAGCCTTATCTTTCATAACCATAACTTTGATGCAATGGATTAGTATGTCTATATATTATAGATATTAAGATATACATTGATTGTTGGGTTTCAATGCCGCAATGAAAAAACAAATCTGGAAGAAAGTCTTCATTTTTGTTACCATAACTTTAATGTAAGGGTCATCTTGCAACAATTGTTTTTTCAAGACATAATAAATTACATATTTTGTTGAACTACATTCTACATCACAATGCAAGAATATATTTGCATATACGATTTGTAGTTCTTTCCTACTATGTATAAACTTTCATTTCTACTTGTGGAATTGATATCCAACAAACATTGTCTATCTTCACATCAATAATATATATAGACATGTATTTCTTGTGTTTCCTTTCTTTCCATTGATGTACTTTACTAGGATGATTCCATATAATATAATGCAATTTTTTTTAATATACTATAAGTTATTGTCAATGTCTGGCCATTGAAATACATGTTGAACATTCTACATATATATTATACATATAAAGATATACAACGGTCACTTGATTTCAATGCCACGACTAGAAACACAATTTTCTAAAAGAAATTCTTAACTTTCTTGATCATGACTTTGATGCAAGGGCTGATATGCAAAAAAAAGTATTTTTGCAAGGCATATTAAGTTGCATATTTTGTTGAACTAATTGTAAATCACTATGCAAACATAAATTTGAATGTAATATCTATGGCGATTTCTTGGTATGTATCTACTTTCCTTTTTTGTCGTGGAATTGAAATCAACCAACCATTATATATCTTCATATTTATAATATTTATAGACATGTATTTATTATATCACCTTTTACAGTTAAAGTTTTTTATGAAGTTCTATTTACCAAATAAAATTGTCAACAAGTCAGAAGATAAACAACTCTTGACTTCATGTTTTGCATCATAATCTCAAATCATATCATTGGAACATATTCAATTCATGATATAATAGCATTGGAATTCGCCTCATATTCATTTGCCAATATTTCAGTCTTTTTTTCTATGACTATACAAATATTTATGAGTCTCAAAAGTTATAATACGAATTACATTTAGCTTAAAAGTGTAAAAAAAAAGAGATATTTAGCTTAGGTAAGGCCTTCGTTTCCTATCTTACTTTGTTAAACATAGGATTTTTTTTTTCATTTAAAGAAATTTCAAAACTTAGCAAATAGGCTTGTTGACCATTTTTATAAATGCAAATAGATTTATATGTTGTTCCAAAAACAATTCTATCATATCATCATTGTGACACTTCATACTATCAAACTATCATTTAATTTGGACCTTCCTTATATGGTGATGATAGAAGTTTCAGTTAGTGTATTAAACACTTGTACATTTGAGAGAGAGATAAAATGGGTTCTATTCCCACCTTGTTATTACATCCTTCATCTTGTCGTTTGATAGGTGTTTATCCATCCTTGATTTATGGTGTTTAGGATTTGTCTTGTGTTGATCCTTACCTATTGGTCTTATGTGCTAACGCCCACCATAAGCATGTAACCCTGCCCCTTTGTCTTGACCCTACCACACTCTCTTCTTATATGATCTATTATTCCTACCCGTTCCTCTTGAAATTTTATTCTTATTCCTCTTCCAAAATGTGTAATGCGTGGAATGGTATTGGGTTGTGAAGAGAAACCGTTTCCCATGTTAACTATTTTAGAGCTTCCATAATTAACATAATTTTTTGAGCGACAAAAATAAACATGTCAATGGGTATGCCCAATCTACATAGAGATTGTTAAGTTTCAAATGTTCCACCCGTGATTTCTGTAGAGATGTAATGTAGTTATGCTTGTGCAATATCATGTCTTCCCCTTACTACTTCATAGTGACAGTTAGAAACACGCGTGAAATACCTTCTCTGTTAACAAACAAACCTTCGATGGTGACCTATGCATGTGCATTTGACCAATTAACTTCAACCGTATGCATGGTTAATTACTTACAGTCATAAACAAGTATATTTGTATATTTCAACATTCAATTCAAATTGATAATTGTTGGTATGAAAATTATATATATATATATATCTTTGCACATAAAAAAACACTCTAAACTTGTTGCAAGAATATATTTGCATATACGATGTGTAGTTCTTTCCTACTATGTATAAAATTTCCTTTCTACTTGTGGAATTGAAATCCAACAACCATTGTCTATATTCATATCAATAATATATATAGACATGTCTTTCTTGTGTTGCCTTTCTTTCCATTGATGTATTTTACTAGGATGATTCCATACAATATAATGCAATTTTTGTTTAATATACTATAATTTATATTCAATGTATGGCCATTGAAAGACATGTTGAACAATCTACATATATATTATACATATAAATATATGCAATGGTTGCTTGATTTTAATGCCACAACCAGAAAGACAATTTTCTAAAATAAAGTCTTAACTTTCTTGATCATGACTTTGATGCAAGGGCTGATATTTAAAAAAAAAGTCTTTTTGCAAGGCATATTAAGTTCCATCTTTTGTTGAACTAATTTCAAGTCACTATGCAAACCTAAATTTGAATGTAAGATCTATGGTGATTTCTTGGTATGTATCTACTTTCCTTTTTTGTCATGGAATTGAAATCAACCAGCCATTATATATCTTCATATTTATAATATATATAGACATGTATTTATTATCTCACCTTTTACGGTTAAATGTTTTTATGAAGTTCTATTTACCAAATAAAATTGTCAACAAGTTAGAAGATAAACAACTCTTGACTTCATGTTTTGCATCATAATCTCAAATCATAGCATTGGAACATATTCAACTCATGATATACTAGCATTGGAATTCGCGTCATATTCATTTGTCAATATTTTGGTTTTTTTTTCTATGACTATACAAATATTTATGAGTCTCAAAAGTTATAATACGAATGACATTTAACTTAAAAGTGTAAATAGAAAGAGAGAGAGAGAGAGAGATTTAGCTTCGCTAAGGCCTTTGTTTCCTATCTTACTGTGTTAAACATAGGATTTTTTTTCTTTTAAAGAAATTTCAAAACTTAGAAAATAGCTTTGTTGGCCATTTTTTATAAATGCAAATCGATTTATATGTTGTTCCAAAAACAATTCTACCATATCATCATTATGACACTTCATACTATCAAACTATCATTTAATTGGGACCTTCCTTATATGGTGATGATAGAAGTTTCAGTTAGTGCATTAAACACTTGTACATTTGGGAGAGAGATAAAACGGGTTCTATCCCCACCTTGTTATTACATCCTTCATCTTGTTGATTGATAGGTGTTTATCCATCCTTGATTTATGGTGTTTAGGCTTTGTCTTGTGTTGATCCTTACCTGTTGGTTCTATGTGATAACGTCCACCTTAAAAATGTAAGCCTACCCCTTTATCTTGACCCTACCACACTCTCTTCTTATATGATCTACTATTCCTACCCGTTCCTCTTGAAATTTAATTCTTATTCCTCTTCCAAAACGTGTAACACTTGGACTGTTATTGGGTTGTGAAGAGAACATGCTTCCCATGTTGACTATTTTAGAGCTTCCATAAGTAAGATAAATCTTCAAACAACAAAAATAAACATGTCAATGGGTATGCCCAATCTACAGAGAGATTGTTAAGTTTCAGATGTTGCACCTGTGCTTTTTGCAAAGACATGGTGTGGTTATGCTCATGCAATATCATGTCCTCCCCCTGTTGCTTCATGGTGATTGTTGGAAACCCGCGTGAAAGACCCTTGTCCGTGAACAAATAAAACTTCGACGGTGACCTGTGCATGTGCATTTGACCAATTAACTACAACCATATTCATGTTTAATTACTTACAGTCATAAACAAGTATATTTGTATATTTCATCATTCAATTCAAATTGATAATTGTTGGTATGCAAACTATGAATATATATATCATTGCACATAAAAAAAACACTCTAAACTTGTTGCAAGAATATATTTGCATATATGATTTGTAGTCCTTTCCTACTATCTATAAACATTCCTTTCTACTTGTGGAATTGAAATCCAACAACCATTGTCTATCTTCATATCAATAATATATACATACATGTCTTTCTTGCGTTGCCTTTCTTTCCATTGATGTACTTTATTAGGATGATTTCATATATAATAATGCAAATGTTTTTTTAATATACTATAATTTATTGTCAATGTATGGCCATTGAAAGACACATTGAACATTCTACATATATATTATACATATAAATATATACAATGGTGGCTTGATTTCAATGCCACGGCCAGAAAGACAATTTTCTAAAAGAAAGTCTTAACTTTCTTGATCATGACTTTGATGCAAGAGCTAATATGCAAAAAAAAGTCTTTTTGCAAGGCATATTAAGTCGCATATTTTGTTGAACTATGCAAACATAAATTTGAATGTAAGATCTATGTTGATTTCTTGGTATGTATCTACTTTCCTTTTTGGTCGTGGAATTGAAATCAACCAACCATTATATATCTTCATATTTATAATATATATAGACATGTCTTTATTATCTCACCTTTTACAGTTAAAGGCTTTTATGAAGTTCTATTTACCAAATAAAATTTTCAACAAGTCAGAAGATAAACAACTTTTGACTTCATGTTTTGAATCATAATCTCAAATCATAGCATTGGAACATATTCAACTCATGATATGCTAGCATTGGAATTCACATCATATTCATTTGTCAATATTTCAGTCTTTTTTTCTATGACTATACAAATATTTGAGTCTCAAAAGTTATAATACAATTGACATTTAGCTTCAAAGTGTAAATAGAAAAAAAAAGAGATTTATCTTAGGTAAGGCCTTCGTTTCCTAGCGTACTCGATTAAACATATGATTTTTTTTCATTTAAAGAAATTTCAAAACTTAGAAAATAGGTTTGTTGACCAATTTTTATAAATGCAAATCGATTTATATGTTGTTCCAAAAACAATTCTACCATATCATCATAGTGACACTTCATACTATCAAACTATCATTTAATTTGGACCTTCTTTATATGGTGATGATAGAAGTTTCAGTTAGTGTATTAAAAACTTGTACATTTGAGAGAGAGATAAAATGGGTTCTATCCCCACCTTGTTATTACATCCTTCATCTTGTCGTTTGATAGGTGTTTATCCATCCTTGATTTATGGTGTTTAGGCTTTGTCTTGTGTTGAGCCTTACCTGTTGGTCCTATGTGCTAACACCCACCTTAAACATGTAACCCTACCCCTTTGCCTTGACCCTACCACACTCTCTTATTATATGATCTACTATTCCTATATGTTTCTCTTGAAATTTTATTATTATTCCTCTTCCAAAACGTGTAACTCGTGGACTGTTATTGGGTTGTGAAGAGAACCTGTTTCCCATATTGACTATTTTAGAGATTCCATAAGTAAGATAAATCTTCAAACAACAAAAATAAACATGTCAATGGGTATGCCCAATCTACAGAGAGATTGTTAAGTTGCAGATGTCCCACATATGCTTTCTGCAGAGACGTGGTGTGGTTATGCTCGTGCAATATCATGTCCTCCCCTTGCTGCTTCACGGTGACTATTGGAAACCCGCGTGAAATACCCTTCTCCATTAACAAAAATACCTTCAATGATGACCTGTGCATGTGCGTTTGACAAATTAACTACAACCATATGCATGGTTAATTACTTACAGTCATAAACAAGTATATTTGTATATTTCATCATTCTATTCAAATTGATAATTGTTGGTATGCAAACTATATATGTATCATTGCACATAAAAAAAAACACTCTAAACTTGTTGCTTGAGCAATTAACCACATCCATCACATCGATGGAACATAATTTAAATGAATAAGTCCAAAGAGGCTTATGCATTTGAAGAAACCCATAAGTTATCCTCATTAGAAAGAATCTAATTTATGAAAAACAAGAGGCCACTTTCCATTTTGGTATCTATATCCTTAACATTTTCTGCACCACAACAATCCAAAGACACATCCCTACTTGAGAAAATTGAAAATACAGAAAAGGGACTGTGTTTTAGGTTGTGCATGAGTATCCTCTCAGGTTGATTATGTAACAAATGCAACCGCAAATGATGTAAAGAAATATAAAATTTCCCTAGGAAAAAATGAATTAGTGGTCGGTCAAGAAATGTCCCTTAAAGAAATAACTTACTAGTTAGAATTGTAGAAACCTTTCATCATAGCAAGGCCTATGCTTTTCTGTCCAACAAGGGCTTCTATAGAGATGAGCATGTGCTGTTAAAGCTTCACTCATAAGGAAAAACCTTTATTTCTATGCTTTACGATCCCAAGATAGGTGCACATGGGAAACACTAACAATATCCACAACACATCATCTAGTTCCTCAAGATCAACTTTGTCATGCATCCTAGAATATGATGGGGCCATACACTCTCCAACTTCTTCAACAATAGCCCCCTGAGAATAGTCTGTGGATTTTTGAATTATCTTGGACATAAATGCAAATGTAGTTTTACTTTCTCATGCACAACAGATAATCCTGCATAGAAATCCTTCCCCACAGTACCAAACATCTCAATATGCCATTTCTATACACTCTTATAAACATACTCCTTCACCTTCTTATAAAGCCAACCCAATTCACACAATTTTTGAACTAGACATTCGAAGACCAAATGGTGCCCCGTAATTACGAAACAAAGGGGGAGAAAAAAGGTTAGGGTGGGAGCCCATAACAGTTTAGAGAAGGAGATAAGGATCTTGAAATCCTCCTCAACAATTCCCCCAATTCTGAGGAATTGTAGATCTTTTGGTTCTCTGTCCATGGCTTTTCTCTACTCTGGACGCTAATATCATAAACGTTGGATTTATCCTCTGCCAAAATTTTAGTGCGAAAGAATGAATATAGTCTACTTGGTTGTGACTGTGTGCATATATATTGATGGGATGAAAGCTTAAAGCATGAAAAGGTCCATCCCATTTGTTATCAATGCAACCAACCCCCATGAGAGTTGAATCAGAACTATGAATTCGTGTGATGAAATAATCTGCCAAATGGGAGGAAAATGCATTAATTATGTCAATGACCAAATCAGAGGAAAATAGCATATTGACCATCAAATAGGAGGAAAATGTGTTAATTATTGCCAAAATAGTATGAAGAAACATGTTAGGTTTCTATTCGCCAAACTGACAAGGAATCTTTCAAGACTTCATCTCCATTGTTTAAGTCCTTCACCTTGAGTCCTATCAGTGTTGGTCTAAGTTCTAATATGGTATGTAAGTGACCATTAAGGCCTTATAGAGAATATGGCATGTTGGTTGTTGTTCACTTGACATATGATATTACTTGAAGGTGGCCACCACTACATTGTTTAAGGGTTATTATGGCTTCCAGTTCTATTTGGATTGTGTTTTGAGGCTGCCCTTGTTTAAATAGAAATATTGTGAGGTGTCTTTCACTCCTGTTACTGTCTTGCTTAAAGTTCGGACGTTGATATTGCGTGTTGTACTATTCCTCTACCTGTCTAAACCTATCCTGCATCCTTTTTTTATCTCTCTCTCTCACGTATGTACAAACCCTCATGTAAGGGTCACTTTTGTTTCATTTGTTTCCTATAAAAGGCATATACTGTTCTGAAAGCAAAATTTCCAAATATAAGGAAGGTCCCAATTCACCAAGTAAGCTATCAGACTTGTTATTTTTTGTGTTACATGCTAGATATGTTACTGCTACTACAATTTTGTCTAATTACTCTTAATTTTGCTGCTATTTTGATTATTATATGTATGCATTTGTTTAATGTGTGCTTCAACTTTAACTCAGTCATATTTGAAAGTGTTAAAGTTGAAAAAAAATGAAAATTATCTTTTACTTTATCAGATCTAAACTTCTCTACTATACTATTTTGTTTTCAGTATTAGTCTCTCATAAAATACGAATTTTACTTATCTGCTTAAAACCTTTTTTTAACAAATCACACCCTCTTTGGGAAAATACTAAGAACATAAAATAAAAAACATAACTAATATCATATTGTCACATAAATGGAATTCTTGATTGCTTGGAAACAAGTTTACATGTCCTCAATTATGAATCAAAGCAGTGTTTGTTTGGTCTTGGGGACATTTCCCAAAAGTAGAAAGTTCAACATAGATTCATTGTTAAACATTTGAGTTTATTCTAAGGGATGGAATGAAAATATGCTTTTGGATACTTGTTAAAACTTGAAATTCATACTCTCTTAACTCTTTCACGTGACCCAGGGTAATGAACTTGTTTAAATTTTCTACATTCATAAACCTATTCATTGTTTTGTTGTGGCATCCTTTGATAGAACATGATTTTTGCAGAAGCAACAACACTTGCAATTCCCAAAAACCTCCTCACACTCAAATATCAGACATCCAAGCATTAATTTATTTCAATTCATACAGGTCACTCCTTACACTCCTTTTCTTTCACTTTCTACTCAACATAACATATTGACTTTGGCATTTCTAACAAGTGTAGGTCCAATTGACAATCGTTGTTTTGATCCTTCTCCATTTGCTCCACTACAACCATGTTTCCATATAAAGTACAATATTCTAATCTTGAGAGTTGGACCCTGCCCAAATTTTGTTATACTCAGTTCCATGGAAACTATGTTTCTAAGTATAATAGTGTATTTGGTTTTTCAGTAAAGCAACTCGTTTTCCATGTAGCTCATTTTGTTCCCATCACTTGGGAGCTGTGGAACATTATGAAGTCATTGTATCTGCAGAAAAACTTCCAAGGATTTTAATGATGGCTTCAACCTTTAAGAGAGATTGTGTAGTATTCAATGAAATTTAGTACATATGTCTCTCCCAAAGTTAATATATACCTCAAACTCTCACTAGAGATGCAAAGATGCCCATTAGCCAAGCTTTCATCCAATACTTTCATCAGAGGAACATGTAATTATGTTTGATTCTTAGATCAACCAAGCTTTCATCCAATGAACATGTACTTCTGTTGCATTGCAATGTTTCATTTTAGTCCTATGTTTTTTTTTTCGTGCTAGAAATTTGATTGAAATTTGGAATAACTATGACAAGGTTGATGTTTAAACTTATTTTTGAATCGGGTTTAAACTTTAATCTCTAAAATGGATTCTCCCATGTTGTTCCCCTCTAAGAATCCGACCAAAAACATCCGAGAGTTCAAGCACCATATGGTGATGTTTTTGTACATGAGTCAGGGTCACATTATCCCCTTCCTAGATCTCTCCAAACTGCTTGCCAAATGAACTAGATTTTCCATCATGATAGCTGTATTCCTCTCAACATTCAAATCCTAAGACCCAAGATCGATTCTATCGACACCGATTTGGATATACACCTAGTGGATCTACCCTTCTCTAGTGCCACCCATGGTTTTCCTCCTCGGACCGAAAACCATGACTCCCTCCCTGACCATCTTATCATCTATCTCTTGGAAGCCTCAAAGCCACTAAAACCTCATCTCTAAGCTCTACATATCATTCGGAATCCATTGAACCAATGTATGTTGATTGAGCAAAGAGAAAAGGAGATGTAATTAAACTGATTTGACTATGGATTTATTGTTGATTTGAATTGTTATATGTTTAGTTTCAATTTGAGAGTTTAATTGTGCAACCTTTTAATAATTATTGTTGCCAACAGAGTTTTATCCAACAATTAAAACCAGAACAATTCATTCACATGGCTTTTAATATTGGCTTCCATATTTAAGAGAAATTGTGTAGTATTTGATGGCATTCAGTACAAATGTCTCTTGGAGAATTAATATATACCTCAAACTTTCACATGTCTCTTCCACATTGAATATATTTTCCTCTCCATGCTAAAATAAAATCAACCCCATCCTCTCAACCTCACCTACTAAACATATCCTCTATTTATTGCACAAAATGTTGTTACCATCTAGAAAAAATTGCCCTATGTCCATTTCAACAGAACATTGTTGAAAATTGTTGGGATTGTCACTTTTCCCATCTTGTTTTCATTTTACTAGTACTACCAATACTCTATTTCATAACTGCTTGGATATTACAAAGACCACCTATGAAAACTTGGTGCAACCAAAAGAGAAATTTTTGAGTTGGTAAGATGCAGTGAAAGGATGGGTAATGGTGGACAAAGGATTTGTCTTGTGGCATGGAATATGGATAGGTAATTGGGCTACATGAAATCCCCTAATCCAAATTTCACATATGCAAGGAGATAATTGTGTTTATGCAAACATACAACAACATTTATAATCTAAAATTACTAAAGGAACCTCAAGACAATTTTGTTTGTTTGAATATATGAGTGGATAAACCTATATTTTTACTACTTTTATAACTTCAGGAAAGCAAGATTGATCTCACTAAAGCTTCATATGGAACCCACTAAAGGAGATAAGTCTACCCTACCAAAATTTTGATACGAGCAGAGGAGAGAGATGAGAAGCCAAGATTTTATAACTAGAATACTGGAAGTGGAACTTTCTCAAGAGAGCATAGAAGACTGCATCAAATACCAAATACCACATAACCTGATGATCAGGTGCCCACACTTTCTTGAAGGATGCATGCTGACTAATTAGACACCAATTTGTAGGGAAAGATCAACATGGATATAAGAGTGTCCAAAACAACTACCAACAACTCCAAAATGTATATGATTGATGCCTTGTTTCTTTACACTTTATGTCCACTTGAAAATAAGTTGTGGAAAATGAAACAATAGTCTCATGCCATGAAGGTGGGTTGTTGTTCTCATTATATTCGAACACAGTTTGGGTATATCACAAAAGGATTGAAAGGTAAAGTACACTTAACTATGATCTTAGACTTGGCATTGTAGTCCCATTGTTGTTTGTTTTGTGTCTGTGTGTGTGTGTGTGTTTGAAGATGTATCTAATACGAGAAAAAATAGTTGGGATTCAACCAATTCTAAACAGGGTGATGAGATTGGTGTCGGTGGACAGAAATTGAAACTGTCAAGTATTGGTATTGAACTTCATGTTGAGTTCCTATAGAATGACAACAATGTTTAGACCTTCAGGTTTGTTTCCTTCTTCTATTTTTTTTCTTGATTACATATTGTGTTTCTCTTTTATTCATGGTTTCTTTTGTTGGTCATTGAATTCATCAATGATTACAGATAGGGAAAATATATTATTACAATTGAGCTACAAAAGAAAAATTTGGCATGATCCAAGAGAAACAAGTCCAGTTTTTGGTTGTCAGCCTATGCAGTTGGACCTCCAAATGAATCTTCTAGAAAACACTCAGATATGGAAGCAACGCCAGAAGGAAGAACTTGCAATTGGAAGGGAGAACTTGTATAATCTCTTTGACCAAAATAACAGAGAGATGATTGTAGTGGCATGTGCACAGTGTCACATGTTTGTGATGTTTTAGAAGGCTTTTCCTTCATGCCCCACCTGCAAGTATGTGCATCCAATTGACCTCAATTTGGCATTTAAAAATAAGAGTATTATGCCACCTAGACATACACTTAGTTTGCTTGATTATGATCATGCCATTGTACATGACACAAAGTAACATCGAATAAATGCGATTTGGAGCTCTATAGATTTGAAACTTATGTTTTTTTATGAAAAAAAGTTGTATAGAATTTTACCTTTTGTGTAGCGGGCTTAAGCTGGGAAGAATAGGGGGACTGGTGCAATCAGCCATGGTTAGTTTATCGTTGTAGTTATCTATTGTATAAGATGGTTTTTCAGAGTATTTATTACTGCACATGGCCTCATAATATAGTTGGAGAGCCACTGCAAAATATGTTGATCCTCCCGACGTTCCTTTGCACCTCTAGAACCCTATTGAAGGAGTGTGGCAAGAAAAAAATAGAACAAGTGAAGGTTCCAGAACTCATTGAAGGAGGGAGACTGCATATGGAAATTCATTCATTGATGCTTGGTTTAGCAAATGGAAGATGGAATTGACACATAACACGATAATCCTTTGCTTGATATGTAGGTTATGAGAGACAAAGCCTTTAATTGTTGGGAAAGTTATGACATTTACGAAATGGCTGATATCACATATAGGTGCGATGAATGCAAGCATTTATTCTTTCAAAAATATCACTATGGCAACATACCATAACTAAAGTATGTGTTTTTTTATTTTTATTTTTATAATTTTTTAACAGTGGCCAATGATAAAATTAGTCATTTCAAGTCATCCTATCCAATACCAAGTTAACAAAAATGTAAAAGTTTTTATTTTTAAACAAAATTAAATCACAATTTAAAACTAACTTTTACTAATATTTTGAAACAAAGAAATATTGATAGTGATTAATAGAAATAGGTGGAACATATAGTCTCTGTCGTAGGCAAAGACTAAAAAGTACATAGAGAAGGTATATAAGGATGCTCCACAAAAAGTACATATAAAAGATGCACAAAGAAGACTCCAAGGTAAAAAGAAAATGGCTTTGGCTTGCTTGGTAGCAAGCCTAGGTCCAAGTCGCTTTGTTATTCTACAATATGTCAATAGATAGGCCCATGGATTTTGGGTTATGAGAACTTGTCACCAAGTATAAAACCAAAAAGGATGCAGAAATAAGATTCTAAAGAAAATACATAAGATTTAAATACAACCAAATACATCAGCTCATGTCATTGTCTCATTATTGTTTCCCTTTGGAAAAGGTATTTGTCCATGATTTATGTTGTAGATGTGGAAAGTGTGGCTCAAGGGGTCACTGGGACATGCGCTTAATTTGAGTTGCCAATTAGACTTTGTGCCCAAGTGGTAGTGGGTTTATTCTTGTTAGTACATGTTCAAACATCAAAAATGATATCTTCATCTAGATTAGGAGGTTGAAACTCAAAAATGGTGTCCTTATGATGAGAGATAACATCCTTTCCCTCCAAATGTGGTGGCTTGTAAAGTTTAACTTGGCTCACATTCACAACATCATGTATACCATGTGGAGAAGGAATATCCAATTGAAAACAATTTTCTCCAAGTTTATATAAAATTATACAACGCCCATGTCAAAGTAGTTTGAGTTTATTACCAATCTGAAGATCTAGAGGAAGTTGATATCGATCATGAATATCTTTGTATGTGGTATGAATCTTCAATATTTTTGTGGAAAAACGTTAGGTAAAATAATTGTTTGATGTCCTCTTTGCTTAAGATAAAGACCAGTAAAAGTATGTTAAACAAAGTTGAGAAAGAAAAACATCAATACAAAAAATGTTATATATGTTTTTACATGTATATAGTAAAAAGAACATAATTTGTTATATATGTTTTTACATGTATATAGTAAAAAGAACATAATTTGGAATAAAGAATATAATAAGCCCCTAGAGAAAAACATATATATAGTAAAAAGAACATAATTTGTTATATATGTTTTTACATGTATATAGTAAAAAGAACATAATTTGGAATAAAGAATATAATAAGCCCCTAGAGAAACCCAAAACCTGTTTCGAAAACACAAAATGTTAAAAATTCATTGCACCAGCCGGGAATCGAACCCGGGTCTGTACCGTGGCAGGGTACTATTCTACCACTAGACCACTGGTGCATATATGTTCGTTTCTTTCCTGTGTTTTATACTATTTATAGCTTTGTTTTCAGATTTTTATTTAATTTGCTTTTATTACTGGGACGGGTGCTTTTATTACTGGAACGGGCCACAGTGAGCTGCCAAATAAAAAAATAAAGCATTCCCATTTCCTCCGCAAGGGGTGGCCTGGAACACGGTTCTATTCATGCTCTCTATAGAACATTCGGTCTTTTAGTGGTATGATGGGTCAAGTTTTAAGTTTTTTTATTTACATTCGGTCTTTTAGGTATGATGTGTGAAGTTTTAAGTTTTTATTTTTATTTTTTCTTTCACTGAAAAGCTTTTAAAACTTGGACTTATTAAAATTCAGTTGTTATTTGCAAATGCAACTTAAAGAAAACTATGTATTTTTTAAATAACTTGTTGGTCCGCATAAGAGGACAAATTTTCGCTCATGTCAAATACTTCTTGATTTTAGGCTATTAACACATTTCCTTATATCTAAGGAAATCAAGCTCTTAACCAATCAAAAGCAATTTTAGGTCTCATTACAAACCAATGTTTTAATTTATTTCTTGGAATGTTTTTTAATACCAACATAGATCCATCTTAAACCCGGAACTATCAAGCACTGAGAGGGATCCAATTTCTTGAGGTGCAAATTTTTTTATTACTTTTTATTTGGCTTTAATTTTTTATTTTATGAGCCAAAATGAATTTCTTTATTACTTTCTATTTTCGGTAACATAATGTCACGTTATGTGACAACATCTCCCCCATACTGGGTTGTAGAGCACCTTGCTACTCTAGGTGCAATTATTTTTTGGATAAAAAATGACACTTTTTATCATTTTGAAGATGATACCCAATGTAAAGTGGGTAAAATATATTTAACCCATGCGATTATTAGCAATGACTTAACCATAGTTTCCAACCAATTAAGTGAACCCTTATGGATTCCATGCCCTAGATCTTTTTGCAAACATGATGCTAATTCAATCCACTCATATGTTGAGGGGCTACAACTTGAATGGTTGGGAGGAATGTTATGCACTCTCTCCACACAGGTTCAAATCCCTAATAAGACATATAAGGCCCATTATGGCTTGCCTAGAAATGTAGGAACCTCTAGGATAGAGATTGCCACTTGCGTTTAGTCTCGATATGTCTCCAACCTAGGTTGATTCATAAGTTTCATGCTAGGTGTTGGCTTGCGGGTTGTTGATAGTTAGCCTAAAGTTTATAATGGCAACCAACCATACTTGAACCTAAGCCTTACCCATATAATTTTGGATGTTTTCGGTTCAATACCAATAATACCACAATATCAATCAGATTAGATTCATAATCAAGAGATAAATTATTCTCCATTAAATATCTTCTCATCCACGTCCCAGTTTTCCCTCTCCTAATGTTAGGATAAACCAATCAATCCTTCATCATTCATAACCCCAAGTGTTCCTCCTTCTTGTACTAGAATGGTTTGTTCACATGGTATGGATCCCTTTACTAAGGTTAGTTTATATATGTCTCATGGGATGGTATGATAACTCAACACATAAATGATTACAAGAGCCATCGAAAGACAACACTGTTATGATGATCTATTTAACTTTCAACATTTATAGGGTTTCGTAACCTCAATTATCTAGATGGATCTTTGACCTCAAGTAGTACACACAAGTCGAAGTTAGGGGGTATATGTTTGATGGAAGTAATTGTCTATCATCAACCCATGTTTACAAGTTCTTATGAAAAGTCTCCCATGGGTATGGACTTCCATAAGGTACTCTCAATATCTGGTTTCCCAAGTAAACTATATTAAACCACTCATGCATATATGCTTATGTTTCGGACAACACATAAGCATATATGTCAATACTGTAGCATATCTATTATGGGTATAGGACAACACATAATCATATATGGGAGTTTATATGGGCGTCCATATGGGTATGGACTCCCATATGTTTCGGACAACAAACATGCATCCATCTTTAGGAGACTCTTGAACATGGATGCATATTTGATGTCTGAAATACATGTTGAGATACAAAACTCTTGCACATGATTTCATACAAATTCTGAAGCAATAGACAATACATGTGAAAATATGAATAAATTTATCATAGTTTTGGCTGAGAATTCGCAGTGATTGCTAATGGCATCTTGTGGAGAATTTGCGGTTCGTAAATGTATATTGTCGACTTTTCGAGCCATCCTTGGCTCATCTTCACAAATTATCGATGCCTAAGATGATTAATGGATCTTTACTTCATATAAATACAGATCAGTCATAGGAAGCCGACAGCTAGGGTTTAATGATCAGTCAAAGGAAGCCGATAGCTAGGGTTTAATGAGGTTTTTATTATAAGTTTATAATTTTGTTGTAAAAATATAAATTTTAATTTGAGATAATGAAATGTTTAATTTTAATTTAATTATTGTTTATAAAATGTTTATAAGTTATCAAATAGAGTTTGTAATTTAATAAAATGTCAAAAGGTAGTATAACGTAATGTTTTTTAAATAATATATTAAATTTTAAAATTTTAATTAAGGTTTATAATCCTCTATTATAAGGTTTTTTAATTAATATAATAGTTATTAAGTTTTTTAATTTTAACAAATTAAAACTTTTTATTAATTTTAAATTTTTTATAAGGTTTTTTTAATTAATTTAATAGTTATTAATTTTTTTATTTTATTTTTAATTTTATCAAAATAAAACTTTTTATTAAGTTTAAATGTTTTTAAAAAATGTTGGGTTTAGGAACCTAAGAAAAAATATAATTAATTAAATAATTAAAAGTTTTCAAACCATTGTTATGTAGAGTTATACTTAGTATAAATTTCAAGTTTTTAATAATTTAAGCTAGTTTTTTAAGTTTATTTTTTTGATTAACATTAAAATTTAATTAAATTTTTAATTGGAATTTAATTAAATTTTTAATTAGATTTTTAATTAAATTTAATTTTAATAGAGGTTTTTAAAAAAAGGGGGTTCTAAGGTTGAAACTAACAGTTTTTAGGTTTTGTTAACCGGGAGATTAATTAGTTTGTTTGGCTTAATTGAGAAAGGTTAGGGAGCCACGACCTGCTGATGGTTAGGCCATCATCCATATTCAAACAGTGGGGGTGTTTTACTATTTCTATAGCCTCCCTGATCCTTCTCAATGACCAATTATCAACGTGAGCCAACACTTTCATGTCTTCTATCCTAATTGGGTGTTTTGTGCCATGGGAGTGTTGGGCTAAAGCCGATTTCTGTATTCTGTTCAGTCGAATGTCTGCGTAGTGTTCTTTCACTCTTGTTTTGATGGATCTCCATGTTTCACCGATATAGGCCTTCCCACATTCACATGGAATCATGTAAGAACCCTTTTTTAAGGAAGGGTCAATGGGGTCTTTGACTGTTTTTAGGAGCTTCCTAATGCTGTTTAGGGGTGAGAACACGGAGTCAATACTCTTCTTCTTCAAGTGTTTTGCAATCTTGTCCATCACACCTTGAATGTAAGGAAGAAAAGCCTTGTGGTCACCTACCTTCTTTTCCTTGAGACGTCTTGATTTTTTTGGTTTTGGAAAAAGCCCTCCTGATTTGGTTTGGGTCATAGCCATTACTTAAGAAATGTTATGAAAGTGTTCTTTCTCGGCTTCAAGGTGTTCTGTATCAGAAATCTTTATGGCTTTGGTGATCAAGGTATTCATGACTCCCATTTTCTGTTGTGGATGATGATGTGAAAGAGCATGAAGGTATTGCTCAGTGTGGGTTTTCTTTCTGTACACCTTATGAGATACGCCCCCGTTTTGTTTCCTGATAATTAGTGTATCAAGAAAAGGTAGGAAATTACTTTCTTCTAACTCCATTGTAAATTTAATAGAGTCGGATTGTTTATTAAGGTGATCCACGAATTTACCCAACTCATCCCTTCCGTGTGCCCAAATTAAGAATGTGTCATCCAGGTACCTTGACCACCACTTAGCTTTTAATTGTGTTGTGGATAGAGCTTTTTGTTCGAAGTTTTCCATGAAGAGGTTGGCTATAATTGGTGAGAGAGGAGAGCCCATGGATACTCAGCCGTTTCATGGTCTATAAGCTTACGAACTCAACCGTTTATCGTATTTGTCAATGTTCACTTATCATTAACCATTAAGATCCATAACAATTATTCAATATTACTTGTCAACACATGTTTTCAATGCATGTTTTATTCAAGAATACATTTGATCATTGATGGTGTGAAACTTGACTGAACCATTATCATAGGTTGTATCAATTTCTTATTGTCCACGCCAACAAGTGCTAAGATTTCCCTTAATTTTTTTAATCCTGGAATCAAATAACAAGGCCTAATATCCAACTCTTCTTCTTGATAAATTTATCATGCCACTTTTCTCTTTGTCGCTAGAAAAAGAAAGTTTGGTACAAATCATCCTGATGAATTTTGTCAAGTTTAATGGTTTGTTCTAAGTGATTCTTTTGAGCCTCTGAAAGATCCATCGCCACCTATAATGTATACTTTAGTATCTTAATTTTAAATCCAATAAGGTGGATTACATGCTTACCATACATGAGGTCATATGGAATGAAACCTCATGATAATTCTCCATGTGGTGCAATATGCACAAAAGAATTTCAGAAGTTTACTAGTCTAATCCTCGTGATGAATTTGCATAGTCTTAGTCATGATAGATTCCAATACTCTATTGGTGACCTCCACCTACCCATTTTCTTTGGATGATATGGTGTGGAAGTTATGTGTCTAAACTAGCACTTCTTTTCGATACATTAGATAAGCTTGGATGTGAATTGTCTCCCTTGATTTGTAACAATATTCCTTGGCACCCCAAATCATGTAAATATTCCCTTATATAGGAAATCTGCTATGGATTACTTTGTGGCTCTTGAAAGAGCCCAGAACTCCACCCATTTGGGTACATACTGAGTACATGTATACTTTCTTTTTAAATGGAGGGTTGATAGGATCCGAAAATCCCAAATCCCTTTTTTCAAAAGGTTCTATCACAATCTAAGGCTAGAGAGGAATCTCATTTGATTGTGTCATTCACCCCATCATTTCGCAACTATCACAACTTCTCACATACTTCTTGACATCCCTAAAAATGGTAGGATAATAGCATTCTAAGTGAAAAATCTTGTTGGAAATCTACTTGTCAACAAAGAAACCTCCATAAGGTTCATCATGACAAGATTTTAGGTGTCGTATACCTCATCTTCTCAAACACATCGCTCAATGATAAGATCCAATCTTGTGGAAAAGAGGTGGCATTGTACCCATGAATACATGGAACTTTGTATGATGATCATTTGTCACTCTTTTGGTGAAAGAGGCCTTGAAATATTTATTGCAGCAAAATAGTTAGCAATATATAGAAACCACACCGTGTTAATAGATACGACAAACAAATTTTCAATAAGAAAAACATCATCAATAGGGATGGAATCACCACCATTAGTTAGCTTGGAAAGAAATTTAGCAATAAAATTTTCCTTCCCAGGCTTATCAAGCATGAAGATATCAAATTCCTATAGTAGTAACAACCATCTTGTCACTCTACCATCAATGATAAGCTTATTCATCAAATAATGAATGGAAAAATGGTTAGTATGCACAAATTCATAATAGTATTTATATATTGAAAAAATCTATTACAACATGGACACCAATATAACACACATTTTTAGTTATCATATAGTTTAATTAGATAGGTTAAGATTTTTGTTGATAAATCAGATATCATATGGTCATTGATCTTCTTTTTTTTCCAAGTACTGCACAAATGGTAGTATCGGAAGCATCATTATAAATATGACAAGGTAAGGAGCAGTATGGTCTACACAAGATAGACATGTGCCATAGATAAATTATCTTGTGAGAGTTTCAAAATCAAATTGACACCAATCGATCAAATGAAAATCCACATGCTTAGAAAGTAACTTAAGCAATGAAGATATTATCTTTGTAAAACTAGAAATAAAACAATGATAGTAACTAGCATGTCCTAAGAAAACAAAATATATACTCTTGAGTTTTTGGAAAAAATAGATTAGAAATTACCTCTATTTTTGTAGGATCAAACCTAGTACTTGAAGGAGAGATATGATGACAAGTAAAATTCCTCCAGTTAGTAACAAGTGACACTTATTGTGACTAAGATAAATATTTATTTCTTGGCACCATATGAGGTGTTCGGGTACACAGGGTACTCCCAAAGGGACGAACACCTTGAGTAACCGCTTCACACAAATAGATCACAGATCAACACACTGATGTTTGTCACGTGGTTAAAACCCTTGAGAGGGAAACAGTCCACAACCCTAGCCAAATAGCTACTTGGAGCAATTTATTATGCAAAAGAAAGAAAGTTACATGAGCTTCTCATAATCGATCAACTAGCCAAGGACCCTCCATGCTCTTTAAATAGAGATCATGGACCAATCAGGTGTTAAGCCACGGATCAATGGTAGGTATGATCTAAGAGAAGTTGAACCGTTGGATCACTTTATGTCTAGAGCATATCGTGCCCATCAGATTAGAATATTTACAAATGCATACTAATGCATACTAAAGAAACACACTTTACCTAACGGATATATTACACAAGTTGATGTTAACTAACTCCTAAGTGTCTAAATATCCTAACATCCCCCCTTAAGAACAACTTGGGATAGGATTGAAGGATTTACAAAAGTGACACTATTAGGAGAAGGAATGAGGCATTAGAGCCTATCCCCCCTTAAGGACACATTCTTGAACTCCTAACATAGACCGAAGTTTAGAAAACTTCGCTTCTGTAAGAGACTTGGTGAAGATGTTTGCAACTTGATCATCTATAGGGCAATAGAGCACTTCAATAACATGATCATGAAAAAGATTTCTAATGAAGTGCATGTGTATCTCAATGTGTTTGCTGCACTGATGTAGAACTGGATCTTTGGAAAGCTTGATGGCACTTTGATTGTCGCACCAAAGTGGAGTAGGCTGCTGCTGTTCGAATCCAAACTCTGAAAGGATCTATTGAAGCTATAAAGCCTCATGATTGGCACTAACTGCAGCTCGATATTTTTCTTCTACTGAAGAAAGAGCAAGAGCTTTTTGTTTCTTACAATCCCAAGTGACAGGTCCAGATCCTAGATTGAAAACATAACCTGTAGTAGACTTTCGATCATCAGGATCGCCGACCCAATCTGAATCAGTGAAACCAACCAACAAAGGTTTCCCCCCTGTACTGTAATGAAACTGGTAAACTAAATTGTACCTCGAATATATCGAAGTATTCTTTTTGCTGCTTTCCAGTGACTTTCATGAGGAGCTTGCATATAACCGGCAACACGACCAATGGCAAAGGAACGGTTAGGACGAGAATGAGTCAAGTATAAAAGACTACCAACAAGCTGGCAATACAAAGTGGCATCTACTTCAGTGGAAGTACAAGTGGAAAAAAGTTTGACTCCAGAGAAGAAGGGAGAATGGCTTGGTTTACACTCTTCCATGTGGAAGTGACGAAGAAGGTCACATGCATACTTAGACTGGGAAAGAAAGATTCCTTCTTTGGTTTGCAAGACTTGGAGACCAAGAAAATAATGAAAATGTCCTAAGTCTGACATTTCAAAATTTTGCTTAAGACTGGATTTCACATGGGTTATAAGTTTAGGGTCACTACTGTTGTAATCTCACGGATCGCAGAGGGTTACCAATAATACACATTAAAAGCATACAGACATATCAGAGATAAGAGACAAGAACACAAATGTGGAATAACATATTATATTATATGAAAAGGATCCATACAAAACACAAAACTGAACCGAGTTCTCATCTGGCTTAACATCCTAATATATATGATTTACAAACAGTTACAAATAACTACATGTCGGTTCGGTCAACCGACACGAACTTATGTGGCCGAACTAATCTCTAATTAGTCAGATTATTGACTTAGTCAGCTTACCGACTAGCTCCTCCAACATCTCACCCAAGAACAAAACTGTTCTTCATCCCGAAGAAACAGGGGAGGTACTCAAAAATTCTTTTCCTATCTAAAGTAGTTATTTATTTGTTTGTATTTTATGGGCTGTGAAGTTGGATAGTTGGTCATTTCTGTACATAGACTTCAACAATTGCTTATGCTGTCACGGCCAGCTGATGTTGGAATTCTGTCCAATTTTGCAGTACTTTCTAGATGTCGATGGTTAAGGTGGTGTTGCAGCTGCAACTATTTTCCTAAATTTTTTAAAATTTTGGACCCTCCTTTTAATTTTATCTTGCCTTGGATTTGTTTGGGATTACTGAACTCTGTTGTTCCTCTACTACAAATTTGGATCTTTTGAGGTTGAATTGAGGTAAATTGTTTACCACTTTCGGAAGTTGAATGATTATCTTTTGTCCAACTGATGCTTTTGATTGTGAAGTTGAAATTGATGGCATTTTGATTTAAAAATGATTTCCTTTGTCATTGTCTGAAGTTTATTTATGTCCGGATTGGGGTGGTAATTCTCTATGCCACCGCCATTGCAGAGGGTAAGTAATGAACTTCCCGATGGATAGTTCTTATTTTCAACGATGTGATTTTATTTCATTTTTCTTTGGACTGTCGGCTTTTTTATTTTATCACAGTCGAAGCATTAGCCTTCTATATCATTTCCATTTGGGAGGAAAGATAGAGAACAAGCTGATGGATAGTTTTTCTTTTGTCGATTACATGGTTTTATTGGTTCAAACTTTTTTGCTTTGCGATGATTTTTTGTTTTTGCTATTGAAATTTTTTTGGCAAATAGTCGGAGCTCTAGTCTCGAGTCACACCATCGTTTCGGAGGATTTGTTGTTTATCTCACCGACACTGCGGAGATCCTTAGTGTTAAACTCACTAATCCGTAGTCATTAATGTTTTCGACCATCAATGTTTTCAGTTTGTCGCGAAACCCTTAGTCTGTATGGTTTCCATTGTTGCGGTGGCTTAGTGAGCTAACCATCTGATGTATAGTTTTTTTCGTTCACCGATGAGGAGTTTATCAGCCTGATACTTAGTATTTTTCCCGTTGGTGGGGGTTTTTCCCGCCGTTTTCGTGAGCCTTTACCCTATTCCATGGGCGACAAAGGTTTCTGATTTTTTATCAAGATTTCGCGACAAGAACGCAGTACAGGGCCTCACATTTGATGATTAGTTTTATTGATAGTGTGGTTTACCTTTTATTGAAAAGTTAGATGATCTTGAATGCAGTCCAGATTAATGATGAATTTTTCGTTTTAACTGCAGATAGATTTAGAAGATTTTTCAGACCTGGTTTAATGATTGCTACTGCAAAGAATAAATATCTAAAGGACACAGCAGAAGGGAGTTGGTTGAAGAAAGGAAAAGTAAGAAGCAAAGATGTTGCTCAAGAAAAGAGGAGCGTGAAGGTCTGAGATCAACAGGATCTCAAAAAGACGAACAGATTACTGAGCAGAATCGATAGCAGTAGAGTCCCATGCTTGGGAAAAGTTCATCGACGACCAAGCTAGTCCCTCTTTATAAAAGTGCTATTAAATTTTAGTTTAATGTAACGTATTGTACAACACTCACTAAAAGACAAAATTGTGGATTTAAATGGTTGGGGGAGCCCAAAGGTCACCAGAGGGGGCAGCTCAAAGGTTTTGTTGTTTTGTATAAATATAGGGGAGTTAGATGCATAGAGGGACTTTTTCCTAGATAGATTTGTGAGAGTATGTTGTAAGAAGAACTATTTCCTTTTGCAATAAAGAATTACAAGTTTCCTGTTGGAGAAAGCTTGGTGGAAGGTTTCAAATGTCGTGCTATGGATTTGTTGAATGTGAACTATTTCGTTTTCAGCTTATGTCCATTAACTATGAGATCGTTCTAACTCTTTTTGTTAGGATTATTAATCCTCCCTTGTCCAAATTTGGTCATATGTCTAAATCAGGATTCATGTCTAAACCGGGAGTCCATCCAGTCTATTTATAGTCATTATCACCATTGGTTAAACTTGACCTAATTGGGGCACATATTTCAGTTACCTAAGTGTGGGGAACACTAATTGAGGCTCACTGCCACTTATTGCACTTGATTGCATAAGTTTAGGAGTCTCCTAGATCAATCCCTACAATTTAGGAAGCAACTGGGAGTGTCGAAACCAACCAAGGTTAGTTCACTTCCATTAATGACTAGTCAAGCCAAGTTAGGAGTCAGTTACATTCAGTTCTAGCCCTCTACATTCAGTTAGCGCTAGGTTTAATTGATTGCACACATGTGGGGCGCTTTTCTCACCTACCACAGTCAGTTAACCATTATTTAATACTAAATGTAACACTTGGTTGTGTTTTAGAACTCCGGTTATGATTTAGACAAGGACAGTTAACTACTGGGTCCTCCGATAGTGATTTAGACAAAGTCTTGGTTACCTACAGTCAAGTAAGTCTAATCAATTCGAACTTACTCATGTGGATTCAAATTGCTTGTGGCTATTAAAGCCATTTTACATTATTGTAATTATCATTTGAATTACTTTTTTGATTAATGAAAGCATTCACAGCTGCAAGCCTTTTGCACTGTTTCATTCTTCAATTGCTGAGTAAATTGTGAGATCTTCTTTGTGAGTTTTGCTTTTGTCTACAGATCTATATGCTCAAATTTACATGGTATCAGAGCCTCGGTGGACAATACTCCTCTCCTCCTCAGATCTCCAACCGGATCACTTTGTTTGTTTTTTTTAATGTTGAAAGCTCTTGTGAATTAGATAACAATGCCCGAGCTGTTTCCGTTTTAATTCAACAGCTTGAAATTACTTCCCAGATTTCAAGCAACGATCATGATGGCGTTCCTGCAGATGTCAAGATCTTGTAAGAGTGCGCTTTGACCCTCTTGAAATCGCTTGCCAGAAAGAGCGATTCAGCTCGGATAGACATAATCCAAGAAGGAGCGATCCCCCACTTTCTTTGTTTATTAAAAAGAAAACACTGCCATGCCGACGACGAGTTGCCTCTTCATATCCACCGCCTTGTTCTGAAAATTTTAAAATTGCTATCACCCAAGGACGTGGTGAACGTTCTTCTTTCCGATCAGAACCATACTGCCACTGAATTTGCATTGGAGTTGCTATCGACTGATCATGGGGTGCAACTCTCAGTGCTTCGTATCATAAGCAGACTTGTAGAGGATGCGCATTATAGTTCTGAATTAACTGGCTCCTCTAGATTCCTCGCTGGTCAGCTTACGACCATGTTTTCTTCCAAGCACGTCGATATCGGGTGGGGCGCGACCTCTGCTATCACTTTATTTGTTTGATTGTGTGATAGGTTATCAGGTTTTCTTACAACATTTGCTACAAGTAGCCTCTACTTCTCATTACATTCACTATAGCAGCTCAGTTCTTCCTATTACTTCGAAATGGCTCATTAAATAGAGCCTCTCACTCCCTTCAACTATCACCAGTGGAAGGAAGACATGAAAATATTGCTCCGCACCAAGCATCTCTTCAGACTCATAGAAGAAACAGAGGAAGAGCCAGAATTAGATAAAGAGAAAGCTAAGTACATGAATAGGCTTGATGAACCCTTTGGACTCATGCAATTCTCAGTCTCTAAGGATCTTCAATTTCACATCCAAGACTTTGACACTCCCAAGGAGGTTTGGGACAAGCTTGCTTCTTTGTTTGATAAGCATGATGAGATGAGGATCCATCAGCTAGAAAATGATCTGATTACTCTCAATCCATCAGACTTCGAATCTCTAAATGAATTATTCTCAAAGTTCAAGAACCTGATATATCAATTGAAGCAATGCAACGTGAAGAAGGATGAAGATCAGCTCATCCTTGCTATTCTCAAAAAGCTCAATTCAGACTACCCAGTCTTTGTATCCACCTTCTAAATAGTAAGGCTCACTACTCCAAATTGGAAGATGCCCACTCTTAATGCTTTCATTCAATCTCTTTTTTCTAAAAATGATAAATTGATCAAATGGGGATCATTCGATCTCCCAAATATCTAGCTCTTGTTGCAAGAGGAGATAAGGTAGCAAATGACAGAGGGAAGCAAAGAGATGAGTCTGAACAGTCAAAAGAACCTTCAGGTTCGAAGAGAAGCAAGAAGAATGGCAAAGGAAAGGTCCTCTGCCCTTACTGTGGAAGGGGCTTCCATTCAGAAAGCTCCTGTATGAGAAGACAACTTGATGAAATGGCTCTTCTTTTGAAAAGGCACAACATTTCTGTACCTACTAGCGCAAGGAAGGAAGACTCTGAAGAAGAAGAAGAAGAATACCCAAGGAAAGGACATGCACTGAAAGCTTGCTGCACATCAACACCTTCCTTTCTCATTGATTCTGGAGCTTCCAACCATATGGCTGCATCCATAGAATGTTTCTCTTCTTTTCAGTCCTTTGATGGTCCTAGTATTCAGATGGGCAATAACAGTAAAATCCAAACCAAAGGCAAGGGCTCTATCCAACTTGAACATGGAAGGTTCAAAGATGTGTTGTTTGTTCCCTCCCTGACTTCAAACCTATTATCTGTCTATCAGATGACCCATACTAGATCTCCAAGGTGAGTGATATTTGGTCCTGACTCAGTGGAGATCACAGATATCTCTACTAGGAGCATCATAGCAAAGGGTATTGCAAATCATGCTTCAAAAGCATTTGAGTTTTCACATTTCATGCCTCCTTCAGAACCAGTGCACTCTCAGCAGCCACCTGCAAGGGAAGGTAAAAACATTGCATCTACTTCTTTTACAGCTTCTACTAGTATTGCAGATCCATCTATATCAGTTTATGACATTAAGATTCAGGGTGACTCATATCTAGATTCAGTCCCTACTTCCAAACTGGAAGCTAGGAAGATGACTGGAAACTCAATTGACACTCAGAAAGGAAAGACTCTTGCGTTATGCCATACTATTTTTCCTCCTTCAGAGAGATGCAATAGACTTCCTGTAAGATGCAATATGGCAAGGGCTCAGTCCTCCTACATTCATAAGAATGGATATGATCATACACCTCTTCATTCAGCAAGAGACAAAGGTTACATTCCTCCTTCCTTCCATCATCAGTTTTGGAGAAAAAGGAGAAGTTTACATGCCAGGCCCCAGAATACCTGTGCACAGCACACCATGCATGCTGCTTCACTACCTCACAGAGATGAAGAATGCAGCAACATATTTTCAGGTTTTTCAAACTTGAGACCTGATTCTACCTGCTTAGATAGAAGGAGGGCTTTTTTCCCATGTGGTTTTTTCCCTAATTACTTGTATTAAGCAGTTACTTTATTTTACTTGATGTAATGGGTGACCTATGGTCTTAGTTACCAGGGCCCACAGTTTTTCCAAGTTAGCATTCAGGGGGG
>LPNX010146345.1:259528-343967 GCA_001517045.1 Pseudotsuga menziesii
TAGCGCTGGGTTTAATTGATTGCACACATGTGGGGCGCTTTTCTCACCTACCACAGTCAGTTAACCATTATTTAATACTAAATGTAACACTTGGTTTTTTTTTAGAACTCCGGTTATGATTTAGACAAGGACAGTTAACTACTGGGTCCTCCGATAGTGATTTAGACAAAGTCTTGGTTACCTACAACAAAGTCTTGGTTACCTACAGTCAAGTAAGTCTAATCAATTTGAACTTCCTCGCGTGGATTCGAATTTCTTGTGGCTATTAAATCCATTTTACATTATTGTAATTATCATCTGAATTACTTTTTTGATTAATGAAAGCATTCACAGCTGCAAGCCTTTTGCACTGTTTCATTCTTCAATTGCTGAGTAAATTGTGAGATCTTCTTTGTGATTTTTGTTTTTGTCTACAGATCTATATGCTCAAATTTACATGGTATCAGAGCCTCGGTGGACAACACTCCTCTCCTCCTTAGATCTCCAACCGGATCACTTTGTTTGTTTTTTTTAATGTTGAAATCTCTTGTGAATTAGATAACAAGGCCCGAGCTATTTCCGTTTTAATTCAACAGCTTGAAATTACTTCCCATATTTCAAGCAACGATCGTGATGGTGTTCCTGCAGATGTCGAGATCTTGGAAGAGTGCGCTTTGACCCTCTTGAAATCGCTTGCCAGAAAGAGCGATTCAGCTCGGATAGACATAATCCAAGAAGGAGCAATCCCCCACTTTCTTTGTTTATTAAAAAGAAAACCCCTCCATGCCGATGACGAGTTGCCTCTTCGTATCCACCGCCTTGTTCTGAAAATTTTAAAATTGCTATCGCCCGAGGACGTGGTGAGCGTTCTTCTTGCCGATCAGAACTATACTGCCATGACGAGTTGCCTCTTCGTATCCACCGCCTTGTTCTGAAAATTTTAAAATTGCTATCGCCCGAGGACGTGGTGAGCGTTCTTCTTGCCGATCAGAACTATACTGCCACTGAATTTGCATTGGAGTTGCTATCGCCTGATCATGGGGTGAAACTCTCAGCGCTTCGTATCATAAGCAGACTTGCAGAGGATGCGCATTACAGTTTTGAATTAACTGGCTCCTCCAGATTCCTCGTTGGTCAGCTTACGACCACGTTTTCTTCCAAGCACGTCGATATCGGGTGGGGCGCGGCCTTTGCTATCACTTTGTTTGTTTGATTGTGTGACAGGTTATCAGGTTTTCTTACAGCATTTGCTACAAGCAGCCTCTACTTCTCATCACATTCGCTACAGCAGCTCAATTCTTCGTATTACTTCGAAATTGCTCATCAAATAGAGCCTCTCACTCCCTTCAACTATCACCAGTGGAAGGAAGACATGAAAATGTTGCTCCGCACCAAGCATCTCTTCAGACTCATAGAAGAAGCAGAGGAAGAGCCAGAATCAGATAAAGACAAAGCTAAGTACACGAACAGGCTTGATGAAGCCATTGGACTCATGCAATTCTCAGTCTCTAAGGATCTTCAATTTCACATCCAAGACTTTGACACTCCCAAGTAGGTTTGGGACAAGCTTGCTTCTTTGTTTGATAAGCATGATGAGATGAGGATCCATCAGCTAGAAAATGATCTGATTACTCTCAATCCATCAGAATTCGAATCTCTAAATGAATTCTTCTCAAAGTTCAAGAACCTGATATATCAGTTGAAGCAATGCAACGTGAAGAAGGATGAAGATCAGCTCATCCTTGCTATTCTCAAAAGGCTCAATTCAGACTACTCAGTCTTTGTATCCACCTTCCAAACAGTAAGGCTCACTACTCCAAATTGGAATATGCCCACTCTTAATGCTTTCATTCAATCTCTTTTTTTTGAAAATGATAAATTGATCCAAATGGGGATCATTCGATCTCCCAAATATCTAGCTCTTGTTGCAAGAGGAGATAAGGTAGCGAATGATAGAGGGAAGCAAAGAGATGAGTCTGAACAGTCAAAAGAACCTTCAGGTTCGAAGAGAAGCAAGAAGAATGGCAAAGGCAAGGTCCTCTACCCTCACTGTGGAATGGGCTTCCATTCAGAAAGCTCCTGTATGAGAAGACAACTTGATGAAACAGCTCTTATTTTGAAAAGGCACAACATTTCTGTACCTACTAGCGCAAGGAAGGAAGACTCTGAAGAAGAAGAAGAAGAATACCCAAGGAAAGGACATGCACTGAAAGCTTGCTGCACATCAACACTTTCCTTTCTCAATGATTCTGGAGCTTCCAACCATATGGCTGCATCCATAGAATGTTTCTCTTCTTTTCAGTCCTTTGATGGTCCTAGTATTCAGATGGGCAATAACAGTAAAATCCAAACCAAAGGGAAGGGTTCTATCCAACTTGAACATGGAAGGTTCAAAGATGTGTTGTTTGTTCCCTCCCTGACTTCAAACCTGTTATCTGTCTATCAGATGACCCATACTAGATCTCCAAGGCGAGTGATCTTTGGTCCTGACTCAGTGGAGATCACAGATATCTCTACTGGGAGCATCATAGAAAAGGGTATTGCGAATCATGCTTCAAAAGCATATGAGTTTTCACATTTCATGCCTCCTTCAGAACCAGTGCACTCTCAGCAGCCACCTGCAAGGGAAGGTAAATACATTGCATCTACTTCTTTTACAACTTCTACTAGTATTGCAGATCCATCTATATCAGTTTATGACATTAAGATTCAGGGTGACTCATATCTAGATTCAGTCCCTACTTCCAAACTGGAATCTAGGAAGATGACTGGAAACTCAACTGACACTCAGAAAGGAAAGACTCTTGCGCTGTGCCATACTATTTTGCCTCCTTCAGAGAGATGCAATAGACTTCTTGTAAGATGCAATATGGAAAGGGCTCAGTCCTCCTACATTCAGAAGAATGGATATGATCATACACCTCTTCATTCAGCAAGAGACAAAGTTTACATTCCTCCTTCCTTCCATCATCAGTTTTGGAGAAAAAGGAGAAGTCTACATGCCATGCCCCAGAATACCTGTGCACAGCACACCATGCATGTTGCTTCACTACCTCACAAAGATGAAGAATGCAACAACATATTTTCAATTTTTTCAAACTTGAGACCTGATTCTACGTCCTTAGATAGAAGGAGGGATTTTTTCCCATGTGGTTTTTGCCCTAGTTACTTGTATTAAGCAGTTACTTTATTTTACTTGATGTAATGGGTGACCTATGGTCTTAGTTACTAGGGCCCACAGTTTGTCCAAGTTAGCATTCAGGGGGGGTGTTAGGATTATTAATCCTCCCTTGTCCAAATTTGTTCATATGTCTAAATCAAGAGTCATGTCTAAATCAAGAGTCCATCCAGTCTATTTATAGTCATTAGCACCATTGGTTAAACTTGACCTAATTGGGGCACATGTTTCAGTTACCAAGTGTGGGGAACACTAATTGAGGCTCACTGCCACTTATTGCACTTGATTGCATAAGTTTAGGAGTCTCCTAGATCAATCCCTACAATTTAGGAAGCAACTAGGAGTGCCGAAACCAACCAAGGTTAGTTCACTTCCATTAATGATTAGTCAAGCCAAGTTAGGAGTCAGTTACATTCAGTTCTAGCCCTCTACATTCAGTTAGCGCTAGGTTTAATTGATTGCACACATGTGGAGCGCTTTTCTCACCTACCACAGTCAGTTAACCATTATTTAATACTAAATGTAACACCTGGTTGTGTTTTAGAACTCCGGTTATGATTTAGACAAGGACAGTTAACGATTGGGTCCTCCGATAGTGATTTAGACAAAGTCTTGGTTACCTACAGCAAAGTCTTGGTTACCTACAGTCAAGTAAGTCTAATCAATTCGAAATTCCTCATGTGGATTCGAATTGCTTGTGGCTATTAAAGTCATTTTACATTATTGTAATTGTCATCTGAATTACTTTTTTGATTAATGAAAGCATTCACAGCTGCAAGCGTTTTGCACTGTTTCATTCTTCAATTGCTGAGTAAATTGTGAGATCTTCTTTATGAGTTTTGTTTTTGTCTACAGATCTATATGCTCAAATTTACACTTTGAACCTATGTTCTTGTTATGAATGCACTCTAGTTTATTCTATGAAATTTCCACTGTGAGTAATGAAGGTTTTTCATAAACAATAAGCTATCTTGTTGTTCATTTATCTATTAATGTTCATGTGTTTTGAAATAAGTAACAACTATCTGTGATTTTTCTTAATGCATGCGCAAAAATACATTACTCATTAATAAATGATAATCTTGCTCCCTAGGGATAGGCTAGATAGTTAGTTTTAGTTTCTTGTTGTGTGTGATTTAGATGTTAGAGAGTTAAAACGAGAGGTAAGAACATGCGCATCACATTGTGACCGCTCCTCATATTCTCTATTAATCTGCATTTTTAGATAGGCACTTGCACATCATACTTAAATCCAAAAAACTAAAATATACATGGTGGACCGAGCTGTAACCGGTAAAACCTTTATTTTGTTACTTGACCTATGGTAGCCGGACCGTAAACCGAATGGATTCCCCATACCAAACAGTAACGGGCTAGTTGGGAATGTTTACGGGGGAGAATCCCTAACTGTTGTTACCTGCGATTTTCTAGGCCTCAATAGTTTTTGGCGCTAGAAGGAGCGCCGCCAGTGCATGGCTGGTCGAGGAAACCCATTTCCTCGAAATTACTCCATCGGTAACAGTTCTGAGAGCAGTTTGTTTTCCAATCCAATTCCTAAAGACAAGGGTAAAGAGTTTTTGTATCCTGTCGATAACGAAGTAGTTGACGATTTGAGAAGAATTACTAGGGCTTATGTGAAGAAGATTGGAGGCTTACCGATTATCCCTGCCTTACCTAGAAGGAAATATCAGAAGAAAGACTGCACTATATTGGAAGACGCAGTGTTGGTTGGAGATTTTGAAGAACTAGTAGAAACAACCTTACAAGAAGTTGTTCAACCTCTGAATCAATTGGGCCCAGATACACCTTACTGTTCACCTGTTCATACCCTTGTTCATTCACCACCTCATTCTCCACTTAAAATCATGGCAAATGTAAACGCAAATCAGCCACCCAACCCACCAAATCCACCACCTGCTTGGAGGGCTAGGTCATCATTAAACCTAACACCTCCTTTACATGATTTGCCTCAGGCTTTTGAGAAAATGTTGCCTAAGTTTGACCCAAGTGAAAAGATTTTAGTAGATGATCATTTGCAAAGCTTTTACTTGGCTATAGAAGGACTACAGGCTGGAGAACATGAAGATGTAGTCTGTAGATTGTTTCCACATACCTTGAAAGGAGAAACAGCCTCATGGTATTTTGCTCTGCCTGCAAATTCAATCACAGACTGGGACACATTTGAAAGAATATTTAGGAGTAAATATGCTGTCTAGAAAACTCATGCAACTCTAATGAAAGGGTTATGCGCTTTAAAGAAAGAAAGAAAAGAAAAAGTGCATAGTTTCATCAAAGGTTTGCTGCTTATCTTAAAAAAAAAATTTGCAGCCAATAAGTCCTCTGATAAAGTTCTGATTAAATACTATACTTCAGCTCTAGGGCCTGAATTGGCCATGTTTTCCAACATGTCAATCAAGCCTACATTGTCAGAAACTTATGAAGAAGCTGAAAAAGAGAGCATAGAAGATTATCCTGAGCGGTCGGGAGAAAAAACTTTTGGTAAAAAAGATTTATTACTGACTAAGTCTAAGGATGAGCAATCACATGACTTTGAAGGAATGTTGAAAATGATGCAGAAGCTATATAACAGAGTGATAGATTTGGAAAAAGAAAAGGAATCTCATAAAGCATACAAGCCTTACTATAAAAGGATATAAGACAACAATCAATCTAAACCTCCTCCACACAGTCCTGCTTCAATGAATTTAACTGAGGTAGGTATGGATAATTTTTGCACCTTTCATCAGCGACCTCATTCTGAAAAAAATTTCCCTCAAGGGATCAATTTGATGACATTAGTAATGAATCAGCTATTTGAGGAAGAAAAGGGTAATAAATCCACAAAAAAACAAGAGGATGATGCTCTGGTTTTATGGGACTGTGTCTCACTTTTTGATACAGAAGAAGAAGGTTCTCTGAAACATGAGGAGATATCATAAACAATTGTGACAACAAGAAGTCAAGTTTTGTTAAATAAAGACAATTCAATACTACCAAAGATTAAGAAATTTCAAGAGAATATGAAGAAAATACAGAAGAAAAACACAACTGAAAAAAAAACTTGAATTTATCATTACCAGTCAAGATCGGAAACAAGTCAACATGCCTATTAAGCCTATTGAAGACAAAGTTGATAATGTCAAAGAAAATCTCAAAGAACCTAAGATGGGGTACGATATTGTGGAGGACATTAAAAGGGATAAGGAAAATATCTCGCTGTTTGAAATGTGTAATGTGCCTCAGCAAAAAGAAAAGTTGTTAAAAGCACTTGAAGTACTAGAGGAAAAGCTTCCCACTGACAACCAACCTATAGAAGAAATTGTTGAAGTAAGTGTGGGAGGTAAGGCTAGGTTTAAAACCCCAACATTCCTCTTGACTTTTGAGATTTTAAACCATAATGTGCACAATTGTTTAGTAGACTCAGGGTCAGCAGTCAATGTTATGCCACTTTCAGTCTGCAAAAAGATCAATGGACAACCTAAACCAACTACTTGGCAGGTTACTCAGCTAGATAGGACCACTGTGAAAGTAGTCAGGGAAATGGAAGATGTTCTGATTCGCTTATCTGCAAATGAAAAGATATGTCAGTACATTGATATTGTAGTAGCAAACATACCTGATGTTTATGGACTTGTTTTGAATCAAGACTGCTCAGCAAGACTAAATGGGTACTTCGCATCAGATTGGTCACATTTGTGGTTGCCTCATAAGGGAAGTCCAAACAAAATAAAAATATTAAGAGAACCCCACATGAAGCATAATGTTACTCAATTGGAAGAAAAAAATGAACCAATGAATTCTGTGTTGGGAAATTATCTAATTGAGCTAGAACCGGGAAACTACCAAGTGGAAGAAGCTAGCAGTACACCAGACACCCAGCCCGATCTCCTTCAATTTTTATGGGTTGATGAGATTAATTGTAAAATACTAGACTTAGTTTCAGATGTAGTTTTTGTTTCGAGTACAGTAGAATTAGATAATGGGTAGGCCTTTTCAATTTGCAGTCAAGCTTAGCCCCTCAACTTACAAGTTGCCAGATTTACAGGGGTGGGCAAAGAACTGACCAGTTAGTGGTTTAGTTCTCAAACTTTATTTTTCTTGATTTTTATTTTTGATTATCTTGAATATAAATAAATTGATTGGGTTGTTTATTTTTTATTTACTTTATTTTTGTTTGTTTTTAGCTAGATTTTGATTGATTTAAATAAAAGAAGCAAACTTTTGGTTGCATGGATAGCATCAGAATTCTGGATTAACTAAAATCCTTGATTATAAGATTGTGTACTATTGTTTTATCAGAAATAATTTCTTCTAGTTTAGCAATTTTCCTAAATGGCTATGAATACATTGAAGTCCTACTTAATCCTTGTAAAATAACTCAGGATCAAAAGGCCTGGAATACTATTTTGAGGCTCCATCCATCTCACATTTAAAAATGTCTGAGGGGGTGACAACAAGGACCCATGGAAAGGAAGCAGGGTAAATAGTATATTATATATAAATGATCCCATGCCAAGAATTGAAAGTCAAAAAGGCAAATAATAGTCAAAAATCTCCTAAGAAAGCAATGTGTATCAAAACAAAGTATTGAACCATATGAGTACAAAATTGCCAAAGTTCTTCTCCGTCCGTGAGCTGAAAATTAAATACATCTCTCACACAAAAGGACACTATGGATAGAGGAGCCTGAATAAAAAATTCAGAAATAAAGGCATGCAGGAGGACTCAAAAAGGACAAAAGTCCAAAATCACAAAAAGTGCAAAATGGCATAGGAATGAGGAACAAATGAATATTTCTGTTTACCAGATGTTACAATCCTATGGTGTCCAAGCTGGAAGCTACCCGAAGACAAAGGTAAAAAATGAAACTCACATTCCTGGCCTCAAAAGAGTTATCTTGACTTTGAAATCTTGGTTTCCATTTTCCAAAATTGGACTATCATCAATGATTAAAAGTACATACATTTGCCATTTGGGAATTCCAGACATCTAGAAGAATTCAACATGTTGGTTGTATTGTCAAACAGTCTGTTACTTTAGGAAGAAATTGTCCAGAGAACTGTGTTCACCAGGTAGTCGCCAATTGTTGCAGCTGCAACTATTTTCCCAAATTTTTTAAAATTTTGGACCCTCCTTGTAATTTTATCTTGCCTGGATTTGTTTGGGATTGTTGAACTCTGTTGTTCCTCTGCTACAAATTTGGATCTTTTACGGTTGAATTGAGGTAAATTGTTTACCACTTTCGGAAGTTGAATGATTATCTTTTGTCCAGCTGACGCTTTTGACTATGAAGTTGAAATTGATGGCCTTTTGATTTAAAAATGATTTCCTTTATCGCTATCTGAAGTTTATTTATGTCTAGATCGGGGCGGTAGTTCTGTACGCAGCCGCCGTTGCGAAGGGTAAGTAATGAACTTCATGATGGACAGTTCTTATTTTCACAGATGTGCTTTTATTTCATTTTTCTTTGGACTGTCGGCATTTTTATTTTGTCACGGTCAGAGCATTATCCTTCTATATCACCTCTATTTTGGAGGATAGGTAGAGAACGGGCCGATGGATAGTTTTTCTTTTGCCAATTACATGGTTTTATTGGTTCAAACTTTTTTGCTTTGCGATGATTTTTTATTTTCGCTATCGAAATGTTTTTGGCAAATAGTCGAAGTTCTAGTCTCGAGCGACGTCGCCGTTTCGGAGGCTTTGTTGTTTATCTCACCAACACTGCAAAGATGCTTAGTGTTAAACTCACTGATCCGTAGTCATTAAAGTTTCCGATCGCCGATGTTTTCAGTTTGTCGTGGAACCCTTAGTCTATATGGTTTTTGCCGTTGCGGCGGCTTAGTGAACTAACCATTTGATGTATATTTTTTTCTGTTTGCCGATGAGGAGTTTATCAGCCTGATGCTTAGTATTTTTCCCGTTGGTGGGGGTCTTTCCCACCGTTTTTGTGAGCCTTTACCCTATTCCATGGGCGATGGAGGTTTCTGATTTTTTATCAAGATTTCATGACGAGAACACAGTACAGGGCCTCACATTTGATGATTAGTTTTATTGATAGTGTGGTTTACCTTTTATTGAAAAGTTAAATGATCTTGAATGTAGTCCAGATTAATGATGAATTTTTCGTTTTAACTGCAGAGTGATTTAGAAGATTTTTCAGACTCGGTTTGATGATTGTTGCTACAAAGAAGACATATCTAAAGGACACAAAAGAAGGGAGCTGGCTGAAGAAAGGAAAAGTAAGAAGCAAATATGTTGCTCAAGAAAAGAGGAGCCCGAAGGTTTGATATCAACAGAATCTCAAAAAGACCAATGAATTACTGAGCAGAATCAATAGCAGCAGAGGCCCAGGCTTGGGAAAAGTTCATCGGTGACCAAGCTGGTCCCTCTTTATAAAAGTGCTATTACATTTTAGTTTAATGTAACGTATTGTACAACACTCACTAAAAGACAAAATTGTGGATTTAAACGGTTGGGGGAGCCCAAAGGTCACCAGGGGGGTAGCTCAAAGGTTTTGTTTTTTTGTATAAATATAGGGGAGTTAGATGCATAGAGGGACTTTTTCCCAGATAGATTTGTGAGGGTATGTTGTAAGAAAAACTATTTCCTTTTGCAATAAACAATTATCAGTTTCCTATTGGAGAAAGCTTGGTGGAAGGTTTCAAATGTTGTGCTATGGATTTGTTGAATGTGAACTATTTCGTTTTCAACTTATGTCCATTAACTGTGAGATCGTTCTAACTCTTTGAACCTATGTTCTTGTTATGAATGCACTCTAGTTTATTCTATGAAATTTCCACTATGAGTAATGAAGGCTTTTCATAAACAATAAGCTATCTTGTTGTTCATTTATCTATTAATGTTCATGTGTTTTGAAATAAGTAACAGCTATTTGTGATTTTTCTTAATGCATGTGCAAAAATACATTACTCATTGATAAATTAAAATTTTGCTCCCTAGGGATAGGTTAGATAGTTAGTTTTAGTTTCTTGCTATGTGTGATTTAGATGCGAGAGAGTTAATACGAGTGGTAAGAACCTGCGCATATCGTTGTGACCGCTCCTCGTATTCTCTATCAATCTACATTTTTAGATAGGCACTTGCACATCATAATTAAATCCAAAAAAATAAAATATAGACGGTGGACCGGGCCGTAACCAGTAAAACCTTTATTTTGTTACTTGACCTACGGTAGCCAGACCGTAAACCAGACGGATTACCCATACCAAACAGTAACGGGCTAGTTGAGAACGTTTAATGGGGAGAATCCCTAACTGTTGTTACCTACGATTTTACAGGCCTCAAAAGGTGGTAAGGATTGATAGCATCAACATCTTCTCTTGAATAGAAAGGCCTGCTATCCTTTCCATGTCGAGACCCATAAACTGGTATTTCTCTTCTGCCATCTCCATAAGTATTTTCATCTGTGGACAGATGGTGTCTAATTTGTCCAAGATCGGGATTGCCTACTGTACCCACTGGTGTGCTTGTCACTCGAGCTTATGTAGTTTGGCTGTTTTGAGCACGATTTGATATTTGATAGTTCTTCTCAATGCTTCTTCAGTGCTTTTTCTTTTCTCCAGTGCTTGAATTTATTATCAATTATGTCGGGTCTGCTGAAAGACTTTCCTGTAATAAGCAGGCCAGTCTCGTAGTACCCCTTCTGTTATGAAAGACTCCTCTCTATGATATTGAAGCACTTTGTAAGCTTCAGAGAAGGCTGTGTGTTGCTGCATCAGTAGTCTAGCTGTTTCTTCTTTTTTCTCTTCTCTTGTATTTTGCATCTGTATATGTAGTGTCAACACCACGCTTTCAAACAACTGATAGGATTTTTCTAGAGGCTTGTCGGTGTCGACCTCCATTGGTCTTGGTATCACAGATTGTGCTAGGTTTCGGAATTTTATTAGGAACTCGATTTGTTCCCTTTCAGTGTCGTCGAGCTCCTTGCGTCTAGTTTGGCTTCTTGTTTTTGCTTCAATAGCCAGAGTTTCCAAGAGTTGTCCCAACTCTCCGTCCTTCAGCTTTGTTGCATCGACTGCAGTGGTCGATCCAAGTTGGCGAATGTGGACTATTGCCGCTTGTGATTGATGGTCCCTCTTCTTTTTGTCTCTCTTCCTCTTATGCTTCTGTTGTTCTGCTTGTTGCTGTACTTGTGCACCCGTAAGAGTTAGATTTTTCGGCAGTGGATTGTCTGGTTGCTGGTCTGCAACAGTTGGTGGAACTTTCGGTTGGGTTTCTGGGATGATTTCTATGGTTGGGTGTGTATCTGGTGGATTTTGTGCAGAGGGTTTAGATACAAACATTGCTAGTACTGATGGCTGCGGTAAAGGTGGTTCAGGTGCAGATGGTTTAGTTGCAGGTTCTGGGTTAGGGGTGGTGGTGGTGATGGTGAATGGTTGGGTGTGATTAGTGTGGTCGGGATGTGGTCAGGTGCCAGGTCCTCAATTTGTGGGGGTGAACCCTCCGGGATGTCAGAGAATAGGTCATCGATTTCTCAATTGATTTCTTCCATGTTCTCTTCTTCCCCATTTATTGCTGGTTCATTTGCTGGTGGAGGGGGTGCGATGTCGATTGGGGTGAAGGATGAGGTTTTAATTGCGACAACTTGAGCTGTCTTGTCGGGGTTCCTCACAAATGTTGATTTAAAAACTCCCAAATACCTCATCTTCTGGGGTGTTTGGCCAGGTTGTGAAGGAATAAGCTGTCTTGATCAACCATCTTCAAACAGAGTGCACTTGGTGGTGATATTCTATACAGAGGTAAGTAACTCAAGCAGTTTTTCAATGTATGCCTCAAAGTCTCTATCTTGGTCAAACCTCTCCTCCAGAGTTTTCGACATAGCATTTTTGCATATGTCGACTAGGCTTATGGAGGGAATCTTTAGAATTTCTTCCTATGTGATTTGAGTCAGAGACGGGGGTGGAGGTGTAGATACTAAGTCAACAATATTCTCGATCATCGATGTGTGTGTACTTTTTTCCTTCTTTGGCCGACCTTGTCATGCTCCTGGTTTGAAAATTTTTTGGAACTGTGTCTCGACTGAAACTTTGTTTGCTACAAAGTCTTCGATGATGTCAACTGCGGTAGCTAATAGTTCCTCTTCATCCTCTGAGTCTCAAAGGATCAGCTTACACTTCCCCTTCTCTTTTGTCTCAGTTACTTTCTTCCTTACTGCTGCTATCTCCTTTGCTAGCTTTTTTATTTTTTCTTTGGTTATTTCGTACTCAGGGTTGTCGAACTCAATATCTCCCAATTCGTCCCCTTCCTCCTGTTGTTGTGATGGGCTAACACTTTTCTTGGTTGGAATGGCTACCTGTTGTTCTGTCTGTGTACCTTCCCTTTGGGTTGTTGGCGATATGATTGTGATTTGCAGTCGGTTAGTATCCTCTGTTGGTGTTTCCTCTTACACGAATGTGCTGATGTGTAGTTGGAGTTCATAATATTCTTCCTTTTCTTGGTCTGTTAGTGGTTCTTTTATCACTAGGGTTACTTCCTTGGATTTTTCCAGTATCGACAGTTTTGTGTTAGACTGTCGAGCTAGCTCACGGAATATCTCTTCGACTGTTGGATAGTAGTCGAGAGTCTTTTATTTTTCCTTTGCACCCTGCATATACCAAACCACTGTATGGTCAAGCTCTAGCTGTATGTGCGCGATTTTTGGCAGACTTCATCAGATGTTCTGGGGCACCCTCCATTTGGTCGTCTGAAGTTTGAGATGTTGGAACCCGTTTTCCAACAGTACCTTTTCATTTGTCTGTTTCTTCATTGTTTCAGTCTAGGAAAATGGTTTGAACATCCACATGTGGAATTTTGTGGGTTCTTGGAACTACTTGTCCTTGACTGGGCATAAGTGGTACATTACTATCCATATTATTAGGGACGATAACCTTATAATCCCTCTCGACTCCTAACATTTCTCACATATGCCTTTGAGCATGTCAACAACATACTGAGCCCATCTGTAGACTTTTCCTATGCCGGCAATCGTATCTACTACCTCTAGCATATCCAGTTTTAGGTCACTTCCGGCTTTTTCATCCAGAAGTTTCTTCAAAAGATGGGGTACCTATTCTACAAACTTCTCATAGGTTTTGGTAAAGAATCTTTCCTTCGCTTGAGAATTCATTAATCTATTTCTCTACACGTGATTTGCTATCTTACGCTCCCACCAGTCTTTAATCTCCTATTCTGATACCATTTGCTTGTATTGTTGGGGCGCGCACCCTAAGGGTCCTTAAGGTGGGTAACTCCGCGGGCGTAAAGGAGTTTGTAAGCGGAGTTATGGCTCAAAATAGTCTTAGGGGTGTCGAGGTTGAGTCAAAGCCCTCTTTTTGCAATTTAACCCATGGTTTAAGTCCAGGGTTTAGGGTTGGGGTGCCCATGGTTTAAGTCCATGGTTCTGTAATAAGTGCGCTGTATAAATAGGCACTCTTGTAAATAAGTCAGGTTAGGCTTTTTATGTATAACGAATTGCTGCGAAGCTAAGGCTATTTTGTAAGAAAAGGTTAAGTCCTAGCTGTGTGCGTGGACGACCTCTGCAGCTGTGTGTGCATAGGGTTTTTGTAAGTGATTAGAAGATCTACAGCTGTGTGTGCAGAGGCCTGCAGCTATGTGCATGGCTTTAAGTACTTGAAGGGATCTGCAGCTGAGTGCGCAGATCAGAACTGTGATTTTGTAAAGAGTTGAATAAAATGCAGTTCTGTGGACGTAGCCCCTACACTGGGGGTGAACCACGTTATATCTAGTGTTGTGGTTCTTGTGTTATTTTTGTTATGTTCTTTATGCATTGATAAATATATATATTTGATAAGTAAGATCATTGCTAACGAATAGCTTCGCTATGAAATCCCAGTAAAGGGTTAAGCAAGTCACTGTTGTTTATTTATCTGCGAAGTTATATATATGAATGTTGGAGCTCTGTGTTAATCAATTATAAGTTATTAAAGGCTTAAGGTACAGTAATATCCCTCTTTTGCTTGTAGTAACCTGATTCTGCGACACCCCATAGCTGTTTCGGGTGAGACTGCAACCTGCGCGTAGGTTGTTGCCGAAAGAGCCAATACTGTGGGTCTTTTGTTGGTGCGAAGTAAAAGGTGTAAAACCCGGGTCCACCCTATTTCCCAATAAATTGGTTCTGTTGCCGGTTGAACTCAGTATCTGCTCAAGAGGGGTTTGCGTTGTACCTCGAGGGATATGTTCTGGAGGCCCTCTGTGAAGGAAATCGGTGATTGGCTTGATGAGACTTATCTGAACTTTGCTGAGCAAGAGAACAAAAATCCGCGTCATAGTGCAAGCGACTTTTTACAAAGGTATGTTTTTTGTGATGCTTATGAAATTTTCTTTGGTAGTATCCACATAGAGTTGCACCAGTGGTTATCCAGGTTGGCTGAGAGAAGGACGAACTTCCACGAAGGGTAGTTTCATGCTTGGAACCCCGCAAGAGTCAATATATTGAAAAGGGTGAACAACGAGATATCCCGCACAGTTTATTTCTGGACCACGCGGACCCTTGAGGCCTTCGTGACGGAGTTCGCCATCAACACGAGCACTTCCTTTAGTGAAGCTGAGCGACAGTTCTTCCAAGGACCAAGGGGTAAGCTTTTGAATTCATTTAGTTTGAGAATTAAAATGCTGTTGGCTGAAAAAGGAATATTACTGATTGAATCAGATTGTTAGATTTTGTATTACTAACATATGTTTGCAAGTGACAACACCTTCGCCGAGCAAAGTGGTTTGCTGCGAAGTGGAAAAAGGTATAAGAGAGATTTTGGATCCTATTCCTTAGGTCAGGATACCATGCCTGCCCCTGTAAATCCCAAAGAATCAGACCCTGAAGAAAACCCTTCGATTGGAACCCCTCCGGTAACCCCGCATCGTAGCCCTGTTATCCTTCCAAATCCGTCGCAGTCTGAAAGTGATCACCCTAGCCCGAGCATTCCTGTCGCAGGTCAGTCTATCCCAGTAAATTCCCCCCCGCCTACTCCCTGTCCACCTCCCAACCCCCCTAGATCTACAATGGCCCACATGACTGATGATATTAAGCTCCCTATTTTCAAAGGAACTGGATCCGAGGATCCCGAGCAGTTCTGGTTTTTATGTGAAGCAGTGTGGAATGCTAAGAACATTACCGACCAAGATGTATGAAGAGGGCAGCTGGTTACTTCTTTCAGGGATCGGGATTTGACCTGGTTCATGAAATTCTCTAGTACTAAGAATCCCGCTTTAGATGATATTAAAGCCGCGATAATCAAAGAATTTAAGAAGCCCAAATCAGAGTCGCAGTGTATCACTGAATTGAAAGAGATTCAGCAGTGACGCAACGAATCAGTGTAGGACTTTGATCAGAGGTTCAAAGTTCTACTGGACCAAGTTAGTTTCACCATTGTACCTGTGCAGCACAAGGAATGGTTTATTGCAGCCTTATTACCACATATCAGAACGCCACTCATGCAACAGAAGGTTGTTGACCAGCAAGAGGCTCTGGAAATCGCGATGAAGCTTGAGACCGCCCCTGTCAGAGATAATTCTGGTATTGCTCAAATCCAAGCGCAATTGGCAGCTATGTTCCTGGAGCTCCGCGATATGAAGAAAGGAAACCCCGGTCGCGAAGAGGTTTGGTGCATGCAATGTCAGACAGAAGGTCACGACAAGGAACGGTGTCCCATGGTAAGAAATTACCTGAATACGGGTGCACCCAACCCATCTCAACCACCAGTTCTATATTGTGAGCTCTGCAGAACGACAGGTCAGCATCGACCGGAAGACTACTATCTTCTCCAGAGGTATGGGCAAGTACCTAGGAACCCTTATTGTAAATTCTGTAAGTCTGTAGGCCATAATGAAGATGAGTGTCATAGTTATGACTTCATGAAAGAACGCACCTACGACGCCTACCGGGTATACAATGAGGGACAGAATAATTATGGCTACGGTTACTGTGGTGGTGCTTTTGGAGGTCGTGGTCGTGGTGGTATGGCAGGAAGAGGCTATGGCCAGGTTTTGTGTTACAACTGTAACCAAGCTGGGCATCTAGCGAGAGACTGCCGAAACCCAACCACGACATGTCGGTATTGTCGCGCTGTAGATCATGTGATCGATAAATGCCCGCAGCTGCTAGCTAAGATCCAGGAAAGAAGCAATGGCCTAACTCAGAATCTTTAGATGATTTCCGTCGAGCAAAGACCTACCCCAGCCATCAATGTTGTCACGTGAAGTGGAGCTATGACGCACATACAGAATACGGAGAAACAGCCTGCCAAGGCTTGGGTTCGTAAGGCCCCAGATAAAACCCTAGCCTTTGATATCAAATGAGAAAAAGAAACATTTATGGAAGCCAAGAGAGATTTCACTGACCCTAGCCCACCAGTAGCAACCGCGCAACCACATCAGCCACAGTTGCAGCCGGAAGAAGCTTCGATGGATAAAGTAAGTACACTGTCCTCCTTTTTACAGAGTTGCCTGAAACTCCTAAGAAATCAGCAAGATTTAAGCGAGTTGCAGAAAGTTATCACTTCCTACGAACCTCATCAAAGCTCTAGTCAGGAAAAAACTGTTAATAGAGTTAGAAGAACTGGTAGGGAAATGAGATTGACTGCTCAGATAGGAGAGTATGATATGACTGATGTCATTCTGGACTTGGGATCAGAAGTCAATGTCCTAACCAAGAAAACCTGGGAACAAATGGGAAAACCTGCCCTTGCTTGGTCTCCTATATAGTTGCAGTTAGCCAACCAACAGAGGATTGTGCCCCTAGGGAGATTCCCTAGTGTCCCGGTAGATCTTGATGGGGTCAATACTTTAGCAGACTTTGAAGTTATTGAGATCATTGATGACATCAATCCCTATCCATCCCTGTTAGGCATTGAATGGGCAATGGAAAATGCTGCAGTCATTAACCTTAAGAAGAGACAGATGACCTTCGAAGGGATAGATTTGAGAGTCATAGTACCACTGGACCCCTCGCAAGGAGAAAGGTACACAAAACCCCTCAGAGACGAAGATCAGGATGATCTGGAACACATCTATAACATCACAGCTAAGGAAGAAGATTATGTTAATCCGACTGATGAAGGTATCATGGATTGGCAGTGTGACAGCTCCTGTATGACGGACTTAGATGATGGGTTAGAGAACTGGCAGAACAGACTGTATGAGCTCCACGGACATATATGCGCCCGAATTACCAAATCTCTCAGATGGCTTGGCGTGTAGGAAAGTGTCCTACTTATTTATGATGGCTTGTCAGACCCAGAATAGTTTATTGCACAATTCTCAGCATAGATACCAGACTCACAGAAAATGGAGACTTTGGGTTCAGTATTTAGAGCCACAGTATCCAGATGGTGGAATGGGCACAAAAAGAACATTCCTAGTTGGGAAGTCTGTTAGAAGCTCCTTCGCCTGAGATTTATGGACCAACCCCAGGAGGTGCACGGCATGTTTGATGGAACATCTAGTTCCCAGGACCATTTGGCACAATGCTACGAAGCATGGAAGCATGTACCTCAGGAGGAATGGGTACATAGATTTGTGCATACTCTGGAACCGATAGCAAGGAACTGGCACATGGAGGCTGAGCTTCATTGGGATACTGTAAGTTGGGATTGTCTTGTTGATAGTTTTGTGCTTACCTTTTTCACTAATGAAGTTTTCCCAGCTTTAGATGCAGCTATCAGGTTGATCCATACGAAGGTGTTTGATGACCAAGAAGTAGTAGAGTACCAACCTGATTGGAAAATACAAGAAGCTCATGCAGTGGAATGTTATAACCTCGCAATTGACGAGGATGATGATCCACGCAACGCTGTTATCCCTGAGTCAGAAGGATACTGCGAAGTTCATGGACCAGCTATCGAAGCACCTGAAGTGACCCAGCCCCTGAAGATGCGGACCATCAACATTGGATCAGAAGAACAGCCTAAGTATGCTACCATTGGAGATTATTGGGATGAAGAGATGGTAAGCAAAGTGACCCAACTTTTCCATGAAAATCAGGACCTATTTTCGACGAAGTTCTCCGAGATGAAAGGTATCCTTGGAGACATCGGTGTGATAAAGATTCCATTGAAACCTGATGCGAAGCTTGTGAAATAGCGCCCGTATAGGTTGAACCCTAAGTATAAGGAAAAAGTTAGGGTGGATCTGGATAAGATGCTCGCTACAGGAATCATTGAGCCTGTTCAAGAATCAGAGTGGGTCAGTCCTATGGTGGTGCAAGAGAAGAAGACTAAAGGTGAAATCCGAATCTGTGTTGATCTGAGGAAGCTGAATGATGCTTGCCTACATGATCCTTTCCCCACTCCCTTTACAGATGAAGTGCTAGACAATGTCGAGGGTCAAGAAATGTACTCTTTTACTGATGGATTTTCAGGTTACCATCAAATCAGAATTGCTCCAGAGGATCGCCACAAGACAACCTTTGCTACAAAAATGGGATCCTTTCAGTACACCGTTATGCCCTTTGGGTTGAAGAATGCCCCTGCTATGTTTTCAAGAGTAGTTATCTCTACATTTAAGGAATTTATACATAAATTCCTAGAAGTTTATTTTGATGATTGAACCATCTTTGGGCTAGTAAAAGATCATATAAATAGTCTAATATTGATGTTGGCTAAGTGCAGACAGCACCAAATCTCCCTGAACTTGAAAAAGTGTATATTTTGTGCACCTTTTGAAATTCTGCTTGGCCACATTGTATGTAAGCAAGGATTGATGATGGATCCTGCGAAGATCGCTATTATTGTGAACTTGCCACCTCTGAAGACCGTTAAACAGCTTCGCACTATGCTTGGTCACACGGGATATTACAGGAAATTCATCAAAGGCTATGCCCAGATCACTACTCCGATGGAGAAACAGTTGAAGAAAGATATTAAGTTCGAGTGGACACCTGAGTGCCAAGCAAGCTTGGATATTTTGAAGGAAAAGATGGTCACTGCCCCTATCTTAGTATTCCCTGACTGGAATAAGGAGTTTCATGTACATGTCGATGCATCCTCCATTGCTCTGGGTATTGTACTGGCTCAGTCAGGTGCAGGTAATATCGATCACCCTATTTCTTTTGCAAGCAGAAAATTGTCCACAGCAGAGAAAAAATATACTACGACAGAATGCGAAGGTCTTGCTATGGTGTATGCAATACAGAAGTTTCGACATTATCTATTAGGATCTCATTTTAAGATGTTCACTGATCATTCTACTTTGAAGTATTTGGTTAACAAGCCTGTGCTAGGTGAACGGATATGCAGATGGTTGATTCTGTTTCAGGAATATGATTTTGAGATCATAGTTAAGCCTGGAAGACTTAACCTTGGACCCGACCACTTGTCGAGGCTCAAATCAGGCGAAGAACCTACCAGTTTGGACGAAGGCCTTCCCGACGCTCAGTTGTTTGCTATTCAGATGGTTGATGAATACTTTTAGGACATTGTTCAGTACTTGTCTACAGGTTTCCCACCCGTCGAGATGACCACATAGTAGAAGAAGCAGTTGGTGGTTCGCGCCGCCGAGTTTACCCTAATAGCAGGACAACTATATAAAATGGGACCAGATGAAATATTGCACAGATGTGTCTTGGAGCATGAAAAGCCACAAATTTCGGCTGAGGCACACTCTAGCGCAGCAGGAGGTCACTATGCAGGAAAGGCTATGGCACAGAAGATTTTGACAGCCGGCTTGTGGTGGCCCATAGTTCACAAGGATGCAAGGGAATATTGCCATAGCTGCGACATCTATTAGAGGACAGGTAAACCATCTAGGAGGAACGAGATGCCTCTAGTCCCGCAGGTAACCTTACAAGCATTTGACAAATGGGCTATTGATTTTGTTGGCCCTATTAACCCCCCTGCGAAGAAGTCAGGAGCTAGATACATCATTACAGCGACTGATTACCTTACCCACTGGGCCGAAGCTCAACCAGTCAAGACCTGTAGCGCTGCTACAGCTGCAAAGTTCATCTTCGACAACATCTTGTCCAGATTTGGGTGTCCTAGAGTTCTTATGAGTGATCAGGGATCACATTTTCTAAATAAAACTATTGAAGTATTGACTGAAGAATTTCAGGTTTATCATCAGAAGAGTACTGCCTATCATCCACAAGCAAATTGGAATGTCAAAGCTTTTAACAAGATCCTTGAACATGCTTTGACGAAGGTTTGTAATGTTAACAGAAATGACTGGGATCTTAGAATTCCAGCAGTGCTATGGGCTTATAGAACTACTTGCAAGAAGTTGACAGGCCATACACCTTTCAGGTTGGTCTATGGGCAAGAAGCAGTCATGCCCATGGAGTACATTATTCCTAGCCTCAGAATATCTGCTTTCACAGAGATGGATGATCCAGCCATAATGACAGAAAGACTGACAAAGATACTAGAACTTGAAGAAGATAGATTTATTGCAGGGTTCCAGCAGCAAGTGCAGAAAGCTCGAGAAAAAGCATGGCATGATAGACATATCAAGAAGAAACAGTTCCAGCAGGGTGATCTTGTGCTTTTATATGACAGTAAATTCATGAAATTCCCAGGAAAGTTCAAGACACATTGGAAAGGACCATATATAGTATAGAAATTTACTGATGGGGGCGCAATCCAGCTAGCTAAGTTGAATGGAGAACTTTTTCCTTCTATGGTAAATGGCAGTCATTTAAAAAAGTACAGGGACAGGCCGGGACCTCCGAATCAGAAGTAGCCTCAAGACGGAAAGTCTAAGTACCAAGAACAGTTGAAATTGGGTACTAGACTATAAATGAAGCTGTCCTTAGAATTATGGAGTGTAGTAGACTGTTCGAGTTCGAAGAATAAAGTGTGGATACAGCGTGGGTCAGGAAGGATCGAAGGTTAATATTGGGTCGCAGGTTAGTTGTTATGTCGAAGATTCAAGGTATGTCGCAGCCTAAAATGTGACGGATGGGAAAAATTCAACTTGGCGGCGCTGGCACGAAAACTACCATAACTGCCTCTAATGATGAGATTTTGGGAAAATCTGGCACCGTGTGGATAGGATTTCTGGCACTCCCTCAGATTCGATGCCATTAATGCACCATGATGACACATTCTGTTGCAGGATTCTATAAGAAGTCACACCAGCCTGCGACCCCTGTCTTGAGCACCCCTTTGAGTTGTTCAGTTAGCACCATGTCCAATAATTGTGAAGTTCAGGAGTTATTATGAGAGTTCAGAGAGAGAGGCCTACAGAACCTTCTGAGCAATCCCCCCCGTGTAGCCATGTTTGACTAAGGTACAAAGAAAGGCAGAAGTTTTCTCTAAACCGAACGAAGAAAGGCACAAGTTCGCTCTAATGTGGAGCGACGACAGGCACAAGGCCTCAAAAGAAGACTCTGGAGAACTCCGCCATGGATCCTTTTGGTTTGACAGAACTAAGGCAGCTGTTTGTCTTATGCAGCTTGACACGCAACTCTAGGGACCCTAAGTTGTGGATGGTCAAAATGTTCGGCAAGCAGATCGAAGGATGGGGTCGCTGATAGATCCAGTAGGCCTTGATCAGCAGAAAAATTACGAAGGAAAGAAGCAAGCAGCCGTCAACAGCATGGAGGGCTTCAGCAAGCAGTGCGCTATGTTTGGCCAACAAGATTCTACCACCAGAAACGCAGATGAGTGCCCCGGGACGGGACACTGGTGAGTCTTAGGGGCCTGTTGGGGGGCGCACCTTAAGGGTCCTTAAGGTGGGTAACTCCACGGGCATAAAGGATTTTGTAAGCGAAGTTATGGCTCAAAATAGTCTTAGGGCTGTCGGGGTTGAGTCAAAGCCCTCTTTTTGCAATTTAACCCATGGTTTAAGTCCAGGGTTTAGGGTTGGGGTGCCCATGGTTTAAGTCCATGGTTCTGTAATAAGTGCGTTGTATAAATAGGCACTCTTGTAAATAAGTCAAGTTAGGATTTTTATGTATAAGGAATTGTTGCGAAGCTAAGGATATTTTGTAAGAAAATGTTAAGTCCCAGCTGTGTGCGTGGACGACCTCTGCAGCTGTGTGCGCAGAGAGTTTTTGTAAATGATTAGAAGATCTGCAGCTATGTGCGCAGAGGCCTGCAGCTGTGTGCACGGATTTAAGGACTTGAAGGGATCTGCAGCTGAGTGCATAGATCAGAACTGTGATTTTGTAAAGAGTTGAATAAAACGCAGTTCTGTGGACGTAGCCCCTGCACTGGGGGTGAACCACGTTATATTTGGTGTTTTGGTTCTTGTGTTATTTTTTTTATGTTCTTTATGCATTAATAAATATATATATCTGATAAGTAAGATCACTGCTAACGAATAGCTTCGCTGTGAAATCCCAGTAAAGGGTTAAGCAAGTCACTGTTGTTTATTTATCTACGAAGTTATATATATGAATGTTGGAGCTCTGTTTTAATCAATTATAAGTTATTAAAGGCTTAAGGTACAGTAATATCCCTCTTCTTCTTGTAGAAACCTGATTCTACGGCACCCCATAGCTGTTTTGGGTGAGACTGCAACCTGCGCGCAAGTTGTTGCCGAAAGGGCCAACACTGTGGGTCTTTTGTTGGTGTGAAGTAAAAGGTGTAAAACCTGGGTCCGCCCTATTTCCAAACATGTATTCATCTCAGGTATGTACTACCGGCAACAGAACCAATGTTGTAATCTCACACATCACAGAGGGTTACCAATAATACACATTAAAAGCATACAGACATATCAGAGACAAGAGACAAGAACACAGATATGGAATAACAGATTATATTATATGAAAAGGGTCCATACAAAACACATAACTGAACCGAGTTCTCATTTGGCTCAACAACCTAATATATATGATTTACAAACAGTTACAAATAACTACATGTCGGTTCGATCAACTGACACGACCTTATGTGGCTGACCTAATCTCTAATTAGTCGGTTGATCAACTTCGTCAGCTTATCGACTAGCTCCTCCAACAACTACCAGTAAGGATAAGATCATCAACATAAAGAACAAGTATGATGAGATGGTTTCCTACTTTCTTGGTATAGACATTGGGGCCAGAATGGCATCTAGAAAAACTAGTGTCAAGGAGAAAGCTATCCATTTTGGCATACCAAGCTCTAGGAGCTTGCTTAAGGCCATATAAGGATTTCTTAAGGAGATAAACAAGGCTAGAGTTATCCTGAACATATCCAGGAGGTTGTTCCATGTAAATTTCCTCCTGTAAATCACCATGTAAAAAGGAATACTTGACATCCATTTGATGGACTTCCCATTTTTGTAAGGCTGCAACGGAAAGAACAAGGTGTATGGAATTCATTTTTGCGACAGGAGCAAAGGTTTCATTGTAGTCAATCCCTTCAACTTGGGAAAAACCTTTAGCGAATAACCTTGCCTTAAGTCTTTCAACACTTCCATCTGATGCATACTTAGTTCTATAGACCCATTTACATCTGACAAGTTTTATTCCTTTGGGAAGAGGAACAGATCCCAAGTATCGTTCACCATTAAGGAACGATATTCTTCATCCATAGCTGCATCCCAATCTAGATTTCCTGAAGCTTCTACAAATGTTTCTGGATCATGATTCTTGGAAACTTGAGCCAAAAGAGAAGAGGCTCACTGAAACTGAGAACGTGTTCGACATTGATCTCTAGGATCACTGAAAATATCACCAGCTGCTTCACATGTTGAACGGACCCATCGAGGAAGCATTGGTGCTCGTGCAATTGGAGGAACATGAGAAAGCAGAGGTGGATTTTCATCCTCACTGTCATCATCAGAAACTAGAGTTGGAAACCTGTCAAGGAAGTTGGAAAAATAAGAAGAAGAAGGCACAATCGTTGAATCAGGATTGTAGGCCAAAGATGGCACACTCGCCAAGTTAGGATCACAGGCCAAGATATTTTCATCAAATTTAACATCTCTTCTAATGATTATATCATGTGAATGGGGCTGAATAAGTCTATAACCTTTTGCATCTTCAAAATATCCAACAAATATGCACTTTTCACTTTTAGGCTACAATGCTTTCCGTTTTTCATCCAGAATGTGAGCCCATGCTTCACAACCAAACACACGAAAGTGACTTACATCTAGTTTAATTTTACTCCATGCTTCTTCCGATGTTATATCTTGTAAAATTTTAGTGGGTGTGCGATTAACTATGTAATTTGCACAATTTCTGGCCTCAACCCAATATTGAAGACTTAGTCCCTTAGATTGGATCATATAATTAGCCATTTATTTTAACGTGCGGTTCTTCCGTTCAGCTACACCATTTTGTTGTGGTGTATATGGAACAGTGTGTTGTTGTTGAATTCCTTATTCAGTGCAGAAAGTAGTGAACTTGTTGTTAACATATTCTCCTCCATTGTCATATCTTAACTTAATAATTTGATGACCAGATTTTTTTTCAACAAGGGCCTTGTAGGCCAAGAACATGTTAAATAATTCGCTCTTAAGTTTTAGGAAGTAAACCCAAGTGCATCTGGAGTAGTCATCAATGAAAGTTAATAAATATTTGAAACCAGAAAAGGATGCAGATGGAAGAGGGCCACACAAGTCACTATGCACAAGCCCCAAGGGAACCGAGGCGTGCAAAGAGGCACGTTTATCAAAACTATCCTAATGATATTTTTTGAGTACACAACCAAAACAAACACCATCCTTGCAAGATACCATCAGAAGACCAATCACCATATTTTGTTTACATATTTGTTGCAATGAGCAATAATTTAAGTGACCAAATTGCTTATGCCAAAGTTTGCTCAAGTTATCACTATGAGCAATAAAAACTAAAAGAAAATGTGATGACCCAAAGTTGTTAAATTTGTACAACCTGGTAATATCATCAACAATTCCAGTAGCAAGGACATTTTGAGGATTTTTAAAATCTTTGATTACAACTTGGTGAGGTGTAAACCTAACAGTTTTACCTTCACCTGAATGAGTAATTTGATAGACTGATAACAAATTGCAGGAAATTTTTGGAACACATAGTACATCACTGAAATGACCATTTTCTACTGGAACTGTTCTAGATCCTATAACACTTAGAGATCTATCATCACCAACAAATATTTGTTTGGTGTTACATTCATACATAGTAGAAAAGATGGCTTGATCCTTAGCCATATGATAAGATGCTCCATAATCAATGAGCCATTCAATTGAAGTAGAAGAAGAAGATGCAGTATAAGAGTAACCAGAAGCACACAGTGCATGTCCATGAGAGGTAGATTCTGAAGATGAATTTAGGCTAATGTGGTGCTTCTTCATTGTTGCTTCCAAGGCTGCCATCTTCTTGAAACACTTAGATTCATCATGATTATCTTTCCCACAAAAATTGCAATGACACTCAGTTTTATTTCCTTTTGGCTTGGATCCTTTGTCATTTTTTAAAGAAGGAGCTGACTGAGAGGGTTTGGGACCCTTGTTGTTTGGCTTATTATTGCGAAAATTATGTTTCTTGGGAGGCTTGGACTTTTCTTTCTGTTGGGACAATAAGGCTTTCCCAGATGTATCTGCATTGTTAATTATTCCAAGATGAATGAGCTTATCTTGCTCTCTAATTAAGGAATCACAAAAGGATTCAAGGCTAGTCTCTTGATAGCTAGCTGCAGTCAAGGATTCTTTCATGGAGTAGAATGTAGATACACAAATAGAATATGCAGGTCCAAGTTTGGAAAGAATATGATAAATACATTATTTGTCTTCTTTCTTAATCTTGCATTCTACACATAAGAGTCTAAGAGTTTTATACTTAGATAAATAGTCTTGAATGCATGAAAAATCATTTGGATTCAAGGAAATCAACTCATTTTCAAGTTGATGACCCTGAATTTCATTGTGTTTACCAAACACAGATTCCAACTTTTCTCAAGCTTGATCAGGTTCATGAATTCTAGATATGTGGAATCGCAAATCAGTAGAGATTGACATCCCAATCAATCGACGAGCTCCATGACATCTATTTGCCCATTTCATTTTCTTATCATCATCAGTGGGTTCTTTTTCTTTCCTTGAGGTTATCTTGAAAAGTCCCCTACTTCGCAGAACATCCTCCATTTGATATTTCTATGAGAAATAGTTAGAACTTGTAAGTATAATATCAAAAGGGGCGGCCATACTGTAAAACAATGGCTAAAAGAACATAAACTAACTATCTAGATGCAAAGAGCTTGAAAAAATATGTGGTTTTAAAAAAAATGGCACTGAAAATTGATTCTGGATGATGAAGTTATGCTTGATCAAATAAAATGTTGAAGATGTCAGTGACGTGGCGGATATTACTATTGGCCAACCCCCCTCTTCCCAAGATCAACCCTTCACAATAACTTTACAATAAAGTTGCTTTTAAGTGAATCACTTTTGTAGAATAAGTGATGTTCACTTTTACAATAATGTTATTTTAACTAGTGTGACAATAAATTAAAAGACTTAAGTGACTCACTTTTTATTTTAATTTATTTAAGCGAGATGCACTTTTACGATAAAGTAACTTGAAAATATAAATTGCATGCACTAAAAAGTAGCTTAATAAGACTTGAACTCAAGACCTATTAAGGAATAAAACAAATTTGGACCAAGTGAGCTAAGTTTAAAAGGTACGTAAAAGAATGGAAAGAGGAAGGTGGCTTTTTTTTTATTCTTCTCTCTCATTCTCCGTGCTTGCCTTTATTTTCTGCAAATCACAAAAAAAAATGAAAAACAAAAACAAACAAAAAACTTTTTCCACACAATGGGGTTAGATCTTGGTTAGCTTACCCAAAAAGTCTACTTTTTCAAGTTTTCTCGTTGTTTTTTATTTACCGTGATCGCACAAGGTGCACGACAAAGAGCATATGTAACCGAGAATACAAGAAAAAAAATTTTCCATTTTGTTTTTGATTCGTCGTGATCGCACAAAGTGCACGACAAAGAGCATATGTAGCCAGGGAAGGAAACAGTATGAGACTAAAACAATAAATATCTAACAATAAAACTGATAAAATATGAGAGATTTTAAAAAAAATCAAACAAATCCGTCATTGTAACATTATACCTTCAGATTTGCCGAAATGGGTGTTTTTGGATCAAACAGAAACGGTTTTCAGTGAAACAAAAACTATTTACCAATGGAAGCGGTACTCTGGATGCAATGGAATAGCTCCCATAGGCCAAAAATTCACAAAAAATCCAGAACTAGAAACCATTTCAAAGTTTCGGCAACACCGATTCCAAATCTTGATCAAACCGAAAGCAGCTCTTCATAAACGCTCTGATACCATGTTCGGGTACACAGGGTACTCCCAAAGGACTGAAAACCTTGAGAAATCACTTCACACAAATAGATCGTATATCAACACACCAATGTTTGTCACGTGGTTAAAACCCTCGAGAGGGAAACAGTCCACAACCCCAGCCAAATAGCTACTTGGAACAATTTATTATGCAAAAGAAAGAAAGTTACATGAGCTTCTCATAATTGATCAACTATCCAAGGACCCTCCATGCTCTTTAAATAGAGATCAAGGACCAATCGGGTGTTAAGCTACGGATTAATGGTAGGTATGATCTAAGAGAAGTTGAACCATCAGATCACTTTATGTCTAGGGCATATCGTGACCATCAGATTAGAATATTTACAAATGCATACTAATGCATACTAAAGAAACACACTTTACCTAACAGATATATTACACAAGTTAATCTTAACTAACTCATAAGTGTCTAAATATCCTAACATGAGAGATTTTTCTAGTTATCCATTGTTTCCAAAAAAATGTTCCCATGTATAATAAAATCATCCATGTCAACCTCTATAAAAACATGAATAAAATTTAAAAATATAACGAGGATGAATCATTGGAAAGTGCCAAGAGAATCATACGTCCCAAAAGGAAATACTTTTTATCCATAAGTTTCCCATGGACAAGTAAAATTTGTCTTATCTTGGTCCTCTGTGGCTATCTGGATTCGATTATATCCACTAAACCCAACAAGGAAATAAAATAACCTTTTACTAGCTAAGGGTCTAGCAATTGATCCATGAAGGGAAGAGAACATTTGTCTTTTAAAGTGGCTTTATTCAATTCTCTATAATCAACACAAATGTGTCACTTACACGTTTTCTTTAGTACTATAACCAACACTACGACCCATTGGTTATCTAAAATAGGACTGAAAAAATTCACATTTACCAAAGTTCGTAGCTCTTCTTTCATTATCTCTTTGACATTAGGGTTCACTTGTCGCTAAAATGGTCACATAGGTCAGGACTCATCTCTAATGTAAGTATGATGCGTAAAAAGATAATCAATAAATTCATTTCATATCGGTATAGTCCCAAGCAAATGCATCATTATTATTTGGTAAAAGTTGAATAAGTTATGATTGATAGGAATCATCTAACCTATGATTGATATTCAATGTAATTTGTTGAGAATAATTATATACTATGTGTTAGCACTCAGATTTTCCTTAGGCTGTATCAAGGAAACCCTAAGGTAACCAAAAACCACTTTTAGGTTGGAATCTATCCTCTTTCAACTCAGAGAGGGATCTCTCTAATATTTTAGTCACCCTAAGGTCACTGTAGCAACTAATTATGCAATAAAACTATGGCTAGGTTCAAAATGGGAAAAAGATTGATAAATTGATAGATTGTGGTTAGAGAAACAAGGGAACAATTCCATTGGGTAATGGAGTCAATAAATAGATACTTGTTTAAACTGTAAGAGATTAAGGGTTGAACAGAACTATGCCATAGGAAAGGTATACATCATTTTATTAGACATTTAGGCATTGTAGGATGGTAGCGGATTAAGGAATACATTCCTTTAAAATGGAGCATCACAAGATGAATTATGTAATAACTTCAAAAGAAAAAAATTAAAATGTTTGAATTCGATGAACTAGAGCATCAAAAGATGAATTCTAATTCAAATACTCTCACTCAAACATAAAAGAATAATACAAAATGGAGTGCAAATAGGAAACACAATCACATAATAAATTTACATACTGAGAAAACAACGACACAATAATATCTGCCTTGAAAATTTTAAAACTTTTCCTCTCTGCAACTTTATTGATATCATAAATTGAAACAGTACCCAATAGATACAATAAAAAACCTTTGTTTCCCATGAGAGTCGAACCTTTTTTTGTGTGTTTTACATATGAATATATAGAAAATGACTTCCCAGCCTCCGAATAATATCTAAGTCATCCTAACTTCCCTTTCTAAAAATAAAAGATAATACTAGAATGCTGACAACTATATAACTAATCACTAAATTCTAGGAATCAATTTTAACAGTAAATGACTAAAATATGGAATTGCTACTTGACATGTTTTGAAGGCTAGAAGATGCTGCAAGATGCCTCTAATTATCCCACTCCTTTAGTCGATATCTAATACTCTTCCACTTGTAGCTATTTTTTGGTGCCACCATATCCACTTCCTTGTGTAAACTGCTCCTGACCTACATCTTCAATTTCATCTGGTAGAGGTGTCATTCCTGGAGACATAGGAATACCATCATCATCTCCCAAATATATTCTTCATCCACAATGTATTTTAGCGCACCCATGCTTAGCTCTGTCAAAGCATGGATGTTAGGATCACATGAATTATTGAACATACTTCCTCTAAGATAAATAACTTGTGCAACATACACATGTTCAACAAAACATGTTATATTCTCTGCTGCCATAGGAAATGTTCTTGATACTGTAGACTTACCAACTGATTCTAAAGATGAAACATGCATGATTTCCCTAACATTCATCTTGACTTGTGCTATAAGTAATACATGCTTTGAGATAAGAGTATCGGTTAACTAAAACATCTTTGGAATTGATGATTGAAGACAAAATGCAAGATCAATAGAAAATATATGCAACTTCAATTTATCTGTTCATTACATCCTCTCATAGTGATGGAAAAAATTCAACAACATGCTATTTGAATCATGATCGCAATTTCCCAAAGATTTCCCATGTATGGACTTGATTAAAATGCAAGTAGCCAAAGTAACTTATGTTGAGAGAACTGCAGCCCAGTTCATGCCTCCACAATTGCTTCAAAATGTGAACCTTTAGTGGCCATGCTGAAAAATAGAGGAGATAGCAGCATTTTCTAACATCTACATAGATTTGAATCTCCTATCCTGCGCGTGTACTGGTGATTTCACTCAATCAAACATCTTAGAAAGAATATATCAATTTATCAATAACTCCTTCCCCAAAGTGCCCATTTCTTGGTTGGTTTCCCAAATATAAGAAAACTTTACCTTTAGGCAGTTATGGTTGACCAAAAGGCATGCACAAAGTCTTAGCTTCCCCCATTTCTCCTTTTGTCTTTGCTTTCATATCCTCCTCAACTTTAATAGATATGTACAATTTATCAACACCACACAAAGATGTAAACAAAACTTTTAATGTCGAAACTACGGGAATAAACCTTGTGACTTTTATTTCTTCATAGACCTCCAATGCCTTCTGCCAAGATTTTGTATTTCTAAAGGAACCCATTAGTGAACTATACAAAACTTTGCCAGGTGTTAATATTGGCATTTTGTACCATGAATAAATTCAAAGGAATCTTCAATTTTTTCCAGCATGCCTAGTAGAATCTATCAGTGCACTATAAAACACCTCATCAAGGTGCACACCATTCATCATCATATCATTTTAAACACCAAGGGAAGAATCCAAATCATGCTTTTGGATCCATGCATTCACAACCATCGTATAAACATATGCAGTTCCTTTGATTCCATACTCCTGCATCATCTTGTATACTTTAAGTGCTCAATCAAGATGTCCAGATTATGAGCACGCATTAATTAAGACACCAACAATGACATGATTAGGGTCTAGTTGGTGTGGTTCAACACACTTCTCAGATAATACATCAAAAGCATGATCAAAAACTCCAGAATGATCACATGCCATGATAAGTGCATTGATAATATTGCAGGGGGCCCCGCATGTTGAAATAACGCATCCCTTTCTCTCTACCAGCAAGAAGAAGTCCATCCAAAACTCCATATCCATCTACCAACGTAATCACATTCAAAACACTAAAATTCCCAATGCTACAATGGTCAGAGTATCCTTGACCTCCTCACATTGATTGATTCCCACCACTACAAAATATTGCATTTCCTTTACCTTTTATAGCTCCCAAAGCAGTTTCCACAACCCTATAAATTGGTTTCCTTTACCTCTTTCGCAATTAGTGAAATAACAACGTATCAGCATGTGGCAACTAGTTTTATATGCAACTCTGCCCTTTTAATGTTAACCTCACATCACCTTTTCCAGCGAAAAGATTTTAAATCGTTGATATTGTTGGGGTGTAGATCTAAACAAAAGCAATGCTTTACGGTTTAAACCTGCATTTTTATATTTTTTACAATGAGAACATTATCCCACACACACTAGGTGAGAAACAATTTAGGTGTTTATATGCGTCGATGATTGCAACACACATCAACGCGTTGAGAAAACAAAGTACCTCTTACAGGATCCTCCTCCATGTGACTTGGTCCTTAGCACCTTGGGCTTAAGCTTCACTTGTGATTTGATGCTTAGTGAACTCTCAGTTGCTTGCTAGATAACACATCTATCGGTGTTGAGCTCAAATTTGGAATTTGGGCTTGGCCCACAATATTTTGATAAAATAAACTTTGGCCCTATAATAGCCCGAGAACACAAAATTGACTTAAAAATCCAAAATTATATATATATTTATTATAAGAAAACTCAAGGTCAGAATGGCTCTTAAAACAACATTTTATTCACCAATTTTATATATTTTTTCCCAAAGAACCATTAATTTGGTTGTTGACAAAACCATCATTACCAAATAAGAAACACCTTGGAGCTACTAAATCACCCATGAAAGCTTGAAATTTATATGGTGATAACATCGACAGCTGCAAAATAAAATAGTGCTAACACCTGGCTCCAACTAGGGATATTATCCTCCCTGTGAGGTAGTAAAGAAACTGTAGGCCTGTGCCTGATCCATTGGGCTTCTCTCAAGCTTTTCGGAAACTTGCAACCTGCTATGACCTATGACCATCAAATGAGTCCATACTGCAAACAAATCCCACTCCACAAACTAAAAGAAAGCTGATACCAACTACTAAAAACTATTCTAAATGCTAATACTGAAACATGTTGAAAAAGATGCTCAAGACGTTGAGCTTATTCACATTTCTACCTATTCTAAACTACTAAAATTGTTGTTCAATCATGTAATGTAAAAGTGCCAATGAAACCAAACCAGCAAATGGTTAATCCCTTGGGCCATTAGACGAAATTTGAGGTCTAAAGTGGGCCTCCTAACGAAAATAATAAAATAATATTTATTAATTTTGGAGGAAGAAATTAAAAAAACTAATTTTTTGTTCGTATTTTCAACATATCTCCATGTGTTTTTACTCAAATTTTGATTGAGAGGGCTCGTTGGATGTGGAATTAAATTCCACATCCAACGAGTACCCACATTGCATACATTTGACGGACCCTGCTACCCCGCTACATCATCATCACATTTTTCAGGTATTTCTTGTTTTTGGGGTAGTGGGGTCCATCAAATGTATGGAGTGTAGGTACTCGTTGGATGCGGAATTTAATTTTTCATCTAATGAGCCCTCCCGCTTGAAATTTGAGTAAAAACACACGGAGATATGTTTAAAATACGAACAAAACAAGTAGTTTTTTTATGACAAATATGTCAAGTCAACCATTATGGTTGACTCATTTTATTGAAATTCTATTGGTTCTTGAATTCCAACTCACAAGAATTTATTGTNACACAAATTTCCTCTAATGTCTGCTCAAAACTTCATTTAGCAGACAAAGAGATGTAAGAGATGACAACTCATGGAAAAACTAGAATCCATAATCTTTAAAAACAACATAAACTTCCTTTGTTGGTGAATGCAACAAACTTGCAAAAGAATATTATAGATCCATAAGTATTTCATGTTGATAAGTAGAAGAAAAATAACAATTCTCATGCTTAATTTCTACCTTGTTCCATACATTCTTGAAAATATTCAGATGCAACAACCAACTTTCAAAAATGAGGAGTGTCCCTTTGAACATCAAAAAATTCTGATTCTACAAATTTAAGAGATGTATTTTCATGATTTACCCTTTCATGCTCAGAAGGAGGCAATTCTACATTTTCTTTTACACTACTTTCTTGCAACTCTGTAGCTTCATAAATATGAATTCGATAAGACTCGTCTTGAAATAAGGACCTAGGAGATGAAATAAATAAGAATTGACTATCCCGATTCTTCTCTTGGTTTCTTAATCCCTCACTACAGACTGCTAGTTGTTCGATATGCTGGGAATGATTGTATTGAAGCGGAATGGTGGTGGACTACTCAGTTTTGAGTCATCATCTATAAACAAAGAGGGATTTGTATGTTTCTGCAGATCTTCGGGGTGAAATACGAACTTGATAAACACAAAGAGATCCTTCTTCAACCATTAACTCGAATCTGATTCCTATATACATCCAATTTCAGAAAATGAACAGACTGAAAGACTATGAGACTGTAATTTTACACAATTAAAATTCTATATATAATTAGCCACAAAATCATTATAACTTTGAGGAGATTGCTAATGAAAAGGGGCATTTCCTGACTGAAAATAGGCAGCCCCTTCTTGTAACAAATATTCAGAGGTTAAATGATATGAAGAATGACTTGATTAACAGTCCCGACTTCTTTCTTGGTTACACAAAAACTGACAAACTGTTATAAATTCTCATCAAATTCAGAAGAAGAAAAAAATGTGACTGACTAAATCAGAATTTTGGCCTATGTCACTTTCAATCAATGAAGAAGTTATCAACTACTGGGAACTTTCTCGAATATCATGGCAATTGTCTTACACTTCCTTTTTATGAAATGTGTTCGTCTGCAAAATATATAAAAGTTCCTCATCCATAAACTCGTCATGACCATACATGTTTTGCAAATTTTGAAAGAAACCTTTAGCATGCATACAGCAATATTCAACTAGTAGCAAGGAAGGATACTGGTCTTTTAAATGTTCATAAATTACTATGAGATAGTATTTAAGGGAATATAAACTACCAGATGGAAACCTCTCATACCATGACCGCGCATTTCCTTCCAAATTGACCATGAACCTTTTCATTAAAGAATCCTCATACAATCCAACCCCAAGATTATGTATATGCATATGAAATCTAACAAAATTGAGGGTAGCATCATCACTCTTTTGATCTTTGAATTTCAGAAGATGGGTTTTCCAATATACAATAGGTATTCGATTTGGAAAACCTAGGATATGTGAGCGATGCATAGGATCATACCGTATAGATATAGAACTCTTCTTGATATAGTGGAGCCGCTAGTAAAACTTAGATATCTTGGTCTTCCTGACAGTGGAGTCACAAAAAATTCTAAAATTTGCATTCTTCGAGGTTGGAGCCGTTAGGTGAAATATGCATAGCCTACTTGATGTCTGACCATTGTTCACCATCAATAGTCAAATCTAAAAGTTTGTCGTTCATACCCATGGAAAACTGAACTTTCCCTCCCTGACAACGATGCCAAGATGTTAGCACTCAGATTTTCCTTGGGTTCTATCAAGGTAACCACAAACCTCTTTTAGGTTAGAAGCTAGCCTCTTTCAACCTAGAGAGGGATCTCTCTAATATTTCAGTCACCCTAAGGTCACTGTAGGAACTAATTATGCAATAAAATTGTGGCTAGGTTCAAAATGGGACAAAGATTGATAAATTGATAGATTGTGGTTAGACAAATGAGGGAAAATTTCCATTGGGAAATGGAGTCAATAAATAGATATTTGTTTAAGCTGCAAGAGATTGAGGATTGAACATAGCAATGAAATAGGCAAGTCAGACATCATTTTCTTAGACATTTAGGGATTGCAGGATTGTAGAGAATTAAGGAATACATTCCATTAAAACAAAGCATCACAAGATAAATTATATAATAACTTTAGGAGAAAAAAATAAAAATGTTTGAACCCGATGAACTAGAGCATCAAAAGATGAATTCTAATCCATATACTCTCACTCAAACATGAAAGAATAATACAAAATGGAGTGGAAATAGGAAATACAATCACAAAAGAAAGTTACATATTAAGAAAACAATGACACAAGAATCTATGTCTTGAAAAGTTTAAAAATTTTCCTCCTTGCAACTTTATTGATATCAGAAATTGAAACAATACCCAACATCTACAATGAAAAATACTCATCTTCCCATGAGAGTTGAATGCTTTTTCAATCTTTTACATATGAATATATAAAAATCACTTCCCATCCTCCCAAGAATATCTGGGTCATCCTAACTTCCCTTTCTAAAAATAAAGTCTAATACTAAAATGCTGACATCTATATAACTAATCACTACATTCTAGGAATTAGTTTTAATAGTAAATGACTAAAATTTGGAATTGTTGCTTGACATGTTTCAAAGGATAGAAGCTGCCTCTAATTGTCCCACTCCTTTAGTTGAAATTTGATACTCTACCACCTGTAACTGTTCTTTGGCGGTACCATATCCACTGCCTTGTGGAAACTGCTCCTGACCTGCATCTTCAATTTCATCTGGTAGAGGTATCATTCCTGGAGGGATAGGAACATCATCATCATCTCTTGCATCTATTATTCATCCACACTGTTGGAATATCAAGCAATACTTAAAGGGGGGCGTGAATTGGTATTAATCAATCTATTAAAAAATTTATCACTTAAAACAAAATCAACAATAAAACAAAACACACATTATTATTGTGGATTGCCAATTGGGAAAACCACCAACACTTTATATTCTGCAAAATTATATTTACAAATAGTTTCTTCCTAATACTATAGACAAGGATGATACAACACCATATTTACCAGCATCTACTGGAAGGAGGCTACGACCCCCTGGTTTATCAACTACTACTGAAAGGATGCTACGAAAACATATTTACCAATATCTACTGGAAGGAGGCTACGACCCACTGGTTTATCAACTACTATTGAAAGAATGCTATGACACCATATTTACTAGCTACCAATGGAAGGAGGCTGCAACCCCCTTGGAGGCATGTATCCTTCCCTAGCACCACCCTTCTACCCTAGTATGGTAATTCAATCTTTGAATTCTATACACCTATGGATCTACCAATTGCATGTACAAAGCTCCTTATTTGAAAGTTTAAATCCTTGTTTATATACCCACAAATGTATCTCTTCATCTAACATTCATGTATCTTCATCATGAATTTTCACAAAAACAAACCAATTCGAAATTACCTCTCATTTTTTAATTATTTTTAACTTTGTTTAAATTTATTAGTCACAACCTTTAGCAGTAGCCTTTCCGCATCACCATTTCCACAATTTCCGGGAACTCATCACTTCCGCAATTATTGGTTGCAGATTGTGGATGTGCATTTTGAATTTTCTCAAATATTGCTTCCGCAATTACCTTTCCACAATTCAGAAACTCCTTCCTTCCGCAATTGCGGATTGCGGGTTGATGATATGATTTTTGACTTCTCTCGAATATACTTCTTTAGTATCAATATTTTCCAATTTGACCACCTTTTTGAGACACTTGATCTCTTAGTAAGTGATAGTTTATTGGTATTTTCTTTGTCTTGGAGTGCATGCCATGCTTTTTTGTTATGTTTATGGGACTTGTATTGTCACAGTGTAAAACAATGGGGTCATCTTATTTTATAAGTAAATATTCGAATGTTTGTTTCATGCAAATGAATTGTGTACAACATGATGCAACAACAATATACTTGACTTATGTTGTAGACAGTGAAATGAAAGAATGCTTTTTTCTTAGCCATGACACCAAGCAATCTCCTAAGTATAATGTTGCTCCACTAGTGCTTTTTCTGTCATCAATACTTCTTTTCCAATCTACATCAGTAAATTCATTTAGAGTGAATTTATTGCCTTTCGGATACCATAATCCATAATCCACAGTACCTTTTAGATATCTAAGAATTCTTTTTACTGCAGCCACATGGGTTTCATTTGGGGCTGATTGGAATCTGGAAACCAATCCTACAGCCTACATTACATTTGTTCTTGTAGTTGTTACATATAATAAACTGCCAATCATTGACCTATACATAGTATGATCTTCTTCTAAAGATACATCATCATTTCTCAATTTACAACCAGTGACCATAGGAGTACTTACAGGTTTGGATTCTTCTATTTTGAACATTTTGAATATATCTTTGATATACTTAGTTTGAGAGATGAAAATTCATTTTCTAGTTGAGATACTTATAAACCTAGAAATAATGCTAGTTCTCCTAACATTGACAGTTCAAATTCCCATGTCATTTATGAATCAAAGTTTACGCTCAGAATTTGTAGATCACTTCCAAATATGATATCTTCTATGTAGACTACAACAATGATCATATTTTTTATTTCAAACTTTATTTATAAATTACTGTCAGTGTCCTTTCTTCCATATCCTTGCTTCTTTAAATACTTGTCAAGTCTTCAGAACCATGCTCTTGGAGCTTGTTTAAGGCCATAGAGTGCCTTCTTAAGTTTGCAAACACAATTTCTATTTTCTGATAAGAGAAAAACTTCAGGCTGCTCAACATAGACTTATTCTTCAAGTTCTCCATTAAGAAATGCATATTTTACATCCATTTGGTACACTTTAAAGTTTTTGTACCATGCAAAAGCCAAAAAAATCCTAATGGATTCAAGTCTTGCCATTGGCGCAAAATTTTATTCAAAGTCAACACCTTCTACTTGAGCATATCCATTGCATACTTCTTCTCACATGACCATGCTCATTGAAATTGTTTTTAAAAATCCATTTGGTTCCAATAACATTCATTCCTTTAGTTATTGGCACAAGTTCCCAAGTTTGGTTCTTCTCTATTTGATCAAGTTCATCATTCATAACATTGATCCAATCCTCACTTTTGCAAGCTTCTTTAAATGTTTTGGGTTCCATTATCGAAATTAGTGCTTGTTCTTCATCATACAATAATTTTCTTCTTGTTTTAGCTCCTGAATATTTGTCACCAATTATTTGAATTTCTTGATGATTGTTCTAAGCACACCTAGATGGTGTCTGTGTGTATGATCTTGGAAAATTTTCATTCTCATTGTCGTGTGATTCTTCTTTCTCTAGTATCTCTTCTTCTTCTTCTTAAAAAAAACATCTTCTTGTGAACTTTCTTCTTTTTCTTTATCATCAGTTTCTTCATCATCAGTTTCTTTTCACTTTCTATGATCTTTTGCAACCTTAAATTATAACATCCGCATGCCTTTTTGGTGGAGGAATATCCAAGAAATATGCCTTCATCTGTTCTAGAGTCAAACTTCCTAGATTATCATCGTCTCTTTTTATGTAGCATTTACTTCCAAAAACTCTAAGATATTTAACTAAACATGGTCTTTCGAACCATAGCTCATAAGTAGTGTTGTCACTATTTACTTTGAGTTGTCCTCTGTTTTGTACATAGACAACTGTATATACTACTTTTCTCCAATATCCATTAGGAAGTTTTGATTCATTAAGCATAGTCCTGGTTGCTTCTTGGACTGTCCTGTTCTTTCTCTCAACAACTCCATTTTGCTGAGGATTTTTTGCTGTTGAAAACTGCCTCTTGATTCCAAGAATTTCACAAAACTCATTGAATTCATTTGAGGTGAATTCTCCACAATTATATGATCTTAGACATTTAATATTTTGATTTGGTTCATTTTCAACAAGTGCTTTGAAGGCTTTGAACTTCATTAAGGATTCTAATTTTTCTTTAAGAAATGCCACCCAAGTCATCTTGTATAATCATAGATCAATAACATAAAGTAATAGTCACCTTGAAATATTTTAGTCCTTGTTGCTCCATAAATATCAGTTTTAATTATTTCTAATGGCTGAGAGGTTTTATGTTCTTTGACTTTGAATCTTGTTCTTGTTTTCTTCCCATGAAGAAAATGTCTACAAACATGATTTAGTGGTTTTATAATCTTTGGCAAGTTCCTTACAACTCCCTTCTTACTATCTTTTACAAGATTGTCAAATTCAAGTGCCCCATCCTTCTATGCCATAGAAAACTTTCATCAATTTGACTCATATAACATTGTTCTTCATTTTCTAGAATAAACACATTGCTTGGAGTACTCACAACAGTCCCAACAAGTTTTCTCGAATCATTTCTTGGAATCGAATTTACATATGTGTCCTTAATCACATGTTTGGCTCAGACTTAAAATATTAGGTTTTAAGCTCTTTACAAGAAAAACATTTTCATCTTTCATCTTGTCTCTAAGAGCCACTATACCCTTCCAAATTATTTTAGAGGATAGATTATCTCCAAAAGTGACTTTTCCATTTTTATTCCTTTTTAGGCTAATAAACTTATTTGGGTCTCCTCTCATGTGTTTTGAGAATCCATTGTCCACATTCCATAGATTTTGTTTTTCTATTGCACATAGAGCTATTGAACATTTCATATCATCCTTATTCTTCCAAACCTTCCTTTCCTCATTGCCTTGAGATTTTTTGGTGTCATTCTCCATAGGAATCACTAGTTTACAATTTCTAGCAAGGTGTCCTTGATTACCACATTTGTAACATTCTATACTATAAATATGTAGAGGAGCAAAATAATTATAATTTATTTCTTTTGGATTTATTTTAGTAACATTATTCTTATATAAAGGAGATTGTGATGTAAAGACTTTCCCAATACGAACTATTAGTTTACAATTTCTAGCTATATGTCCAAAATTGTTACAGGTGTAACAATTTCCCAAAAAGAGTTGTTGATGTCTACTTGGCACATTATCTATCATGCTTTCATTTTGAGGGTGAGAAATTTTTTTACTGTATTCTTTTACAACTGGTTTCATAAGTGCATCGACATAACTTATTTTATTTATGAAGGAGGATTGTTTTGTCTTATTTCTATTGTCATAACCTAGTCCAGTTTTGTTACTAGATGATATTTGACAACATAGGATGTCATCCAGAGTTTTTGAACTGATTTTAAGCTTTGATTGAAGGGATTCTTCATTTTTCTTCTTTCTAACCAAGATCAATTTAGCTTCAAACTTTTATAATTCTTGCTCTCTTTTCTTGAGTTGTTGTTCTAGATTATTTTCATCCTTCTTGGCTTCTTGAAGCTGATTTTGTAAGTCAGCAAAAATTCTTTCTCCATCACTGTTTTTCTCTTCAAATTTCATCAAAGGATTTTTTTATTTTTTGTACATCCTTTTATACTTCCCTAATTCTTCAAGAGCAATTACAAGTTTTGCTTCAAGATCTACCACTGCTTCTACTTCTTCTTTAGATATTTTGTTCTCAAATCCCATGAACAGTACTTCAACATCTTCATCTTCACTAGACTCATTTGAGGAGTTATCATCCATGGAATAAAAGGTATTATTTTTTTTCTTCTTAAAAATACTTTTGTTCCTTTTTTAATCTTCAAGGCACTCATCATCACCTTCTTGTTTGGGATAAGGGAATTTGGAAGCATAGTGACTAATTTCCCCACATTTAAAATATTTTAAGGGTAATTTCCCTTTGTACTTACCAGTACCTCTTTTAAGATTTTTAACAAGGAGTGCTTCTTCATCATCAGAGTATTCTGATTGAATCGTTGTCTTATATTTCTTAGCTACCTTGGATGCTTTAAAAGTTGCTTCCTTCTGAGAATTATTTTGTCCAACCCTCATTTCATAAGTTATGAGGATCCCATATAGTTCTTCCATGGTGAGTTTGTCAAGATATTCTCTATCTTCTAGGGTGGAAATCTTCAGATTGTAAATCATTGGAAGTGACCTTAGTACTTTCTCAACTATTTCCTTTTCTTCTAATTCTCCTCCTAACCATTGAATTGCATTAACGATTTCATTAATTCTCTCAAATTATTCTAAAGTATTTTCTTCTTCCTTCATTTTTAGACTTTCAAATTGAATTTTAAAAGTCTAGAGTTTGGCCCTTTTATGTTGATGTCTCCTTCATAGATGGTTTGCAATTTGTCCCAAATCTCCTTTGTTGTTTTGCAATACATCACTTTAGTAAAGACTATTCTAACTAATCCAACCAAGATTGCATTAACAACTTTAACATTGTATCCAAATTGTTTTATTCCTTCAAGATCCGTGGGAAGATATTTTAGATGTATATACCATGTTTGTACTGAAAACCAACCATCTAGTCCAACAGACATTATATAGATTTTCATCCTAATTCTCCAAAATACATAATCTTCTCCAATGAATATTGGAACCTTGGAGGACGTTTTTACTTGCTGATCCATAGTGATAAAATATCTCCCTTCAAATGTTTAAACTTTTAGTGAAGATCTTTCTATGATATTAATTGTTGGAATATCAAGCAATACTGAGAGGTGGGGGGGGGGGGGGGNCAAATTAGGAAAACTACCAACACTTTCTGTTCTACAAAATTATATTTACAAATAGTTTCTTCCTGTTACTATAGAAAAGGATGCTACAACACCTTATTTACCAACATCTACTAGAAGGAGGCTATGACCCCCTGGTTTATCAGCTAATACCGAAAGGATGCTACGACACCCTATTTTCCAACATATATAGGAAGAATGATATAACCCCCTGGTTTATCAGCTACTACTGAAAGGATGTCATGACACCCTATTTCCTAGCTACTGCTGGAAGGAGGCTACAACCCCCTTGCAGTCCTATAGCCTACCCTAGCACTTCCCTGCCAACATAGTATGATAATTCGATCTCTGACTATGTACACCTATGCATCTACCAATTGAATGTACATATGCCCTTATTTGAAAGTTTAAAGCCTTGTTTATATACCCTCAAATGTATCTCTTCATCTAACATTCACGTATCTTCATCATGACTTTTCACAAACAAAAACCAATTTGAAATTACCTCTCTATTTTAATTATTTTTAACTATGTTTAAATTTATTAGTTACCACCTTCAATATTTGTCTTTCCACAACGTCCTTTCCACAATAACCTTTCCTCAATTTGCAGGAACTCATCACTTCCGCAATTGCGGGTTGCTGATTGCGAATGTGCATTTTGACTTTTCTCGAAAATTGCTTCTGCAATTACCTTTTCACAACTACATTTCTACAATGACATTTCTGCAATTTGAAAACTCCTTCCTTCCATAATTGAAGATTGCAGGTTGCGGGTATGCATTTCAACTTCTCTCAAAATTGCTTATGCAATTCGCAGATTGTGACTTCCTTTCTCATTGCGTATTGCGGATTGCGGATGTGCATTTCAATTTTTTTGAAATGGGCTTTCGCAAATCTCTTTCTGCAACTCCTGTGAATCATAGATCGCTTTGTGGAATCTTCATCGTTCGTTGATCTATTTTATTGATACGATCTGAGTCATCCAACCTCTTCTAAATACACTGATTGCAACTCCACGATTTTGCGTTGATTGATCAAGATCGATCGGAATTCTCCGGACTTGATCCCCTTGCTGGATCATCGCTTCCTTTGTCTTATACTGAGTTTTCCATGCCATCATGTTCTTAGTTATTCATTTTTCATTACTAAACTCCTTTGACATCAGTGCCAACTCCATTCAACACACAATGTATATTAGCGCACCCATGCTTAACTCTACCTAAGCATGGATGTTAGGATCACATGAATGATTGAACATAATTCCTCTAAGATAAACAACTTGTGAGACATGCACCTGTTCATTAGAACATGTTATATTCTCTGGAACTGTAGGAAATGTTCTTGATATTGCAGGATTACCAACTGATTTCAGAGATGAAACATGCATTATTTCCCTAACATTCATCTTGACTTGTGCTAAAGTAATACAAGATTTGAGATAAAAGTATCGATTAACTGAAACATATTTGGAATTGATGATTGAAGACTGAATGCGAGATCAATAGCAAATATATGCAAATTCAATTTATCTACCAGTTACATCCTCTCAGGGTGATGGAAAACACTCGGCACCATGCTAGTTGAATGATGATTCTAATTTCCCAAATATTTCCCATGTATGGACTTGATTAACATGTGAGCAACCAAAGTAACTTCTGTTGAGAGCACTACATCCCAGTTCATGCCTTCACAATTGCTTCAAAATGTGAACCTTTAGTGGCCACCCTAAAAGATAGAGGAGATAGCAACATTTTATAACATCTACGTATATTTGAATATCTGAGACTGCACATGTACTGGTGATATTACTCAATCAAAAATTTTAGACATAAGATATCAAATTATCAATAAATCATTTCCCAAAGTGCCCATTTCTTGGTTGGTTTCCCAGATGCAAAGCAAACTGTACCTTCAAGAATTTTATCTGGTTGATCAAATGGCATACACAAATTATTACATGCCCCCATTTCTTCTTTTTTCTTTTCTTTCATATCCTCGTCAACTTCAACATAGATGTACAATTTATCAACACCACCAAAATACGTAAACATAGCTTTTAATATTGAAACTATGGGAATAAACCTTGCATCTTTTATTTCTTCGTAAAACTCCAATGCCTTTTGCCAACATTTTGTATTGCTAAAGGAACCCATCAACGAACTATTCAAAACTCTACCATGTGTTAATTCCTGGAGTTTTGTACCATGAACAAATTCAAAGGCATCATCATTTTTTTCCAGCATGCCTAGCAGCATATATCAGTGCACTATAAAACACCTCATCAGGGCGCACACCATTCCTCATCATATCATTATAAAAACCAAGGGAATAATCCAAATCACCCTTTTGGCTCCATGAATTCACAACCATCATATACAAATCTACATTTCCTTTGATTCCATACTCCTGCATTGTGTTGCATTATGAAAGAAATTATCCATGCTTAATAAAGTATTGTACAGTTCTTACACAATGTTTGTACAAAAGAAGTGAAGATTTTTTATTATGTTCAAAATATGATTACAAAATTGTGGAGCTTTGAAGCTCGCATTACAAAAGGTCATTTTTGGTCATTAAGACAAAAATATGAAGAGAAACAAAACTGAATATGACAAAAGGTGGATCATAAAGGAAGCTCGAGGTAAATTTCTTTAGCACGACCAACAGATATAAGTGAAAGATGCAAATCCAAGTCCATAGGAGCTTCCTATGAGGATCCAAATTATTGTAGTAGGGGAGGAAGATATAGTTTCAAAGTTGAATAATTGGGCTCAAACCTGAGATCAAATGGTTGATGTTGTTGTTGTTCTAGAATTTCCAGCCGCCTACTCAAATTGGACAGTGTTTCAAAAGTAGTCTAATTGAAGCAAGACTGTTCATACCACGACAAGAAATTGGATTCATGTACCCGATTCTACCATATGAAAATGTCCATCCGCAAACATCCAAGGTTCTCCTGCCAAGAGTGAATGATTTTGTGAAGACTATCAAGAGAATTGTTCAGACATGGAAAGTAAGCAATTTTGGTGAGAAATGTCTACAGAATGAAAATTGGGACGCAAATGAGAAGATGGGACGCAAATGAGAAGATGAGCTCGACAGTCTAAGAATCAAGGTGGTGAACATAATGACACTACTGCCAACTTATAGATCTAGAGAAAGGTTCATCACACATGTGAATATAATTTGAAGAGACGTCGAAGCTGGAAAATTTATGTCATGTACAATTCAAAGTAGATTGTGTTAAGACAAAATTTAATGCATGGTACAAAAGGTGATTTGGAAAAATGATATTGGAGTAAAGGCAATAGTATGAAATTACCACATGGATAGCATATTGGGAACATCAACCTATTACATGAACGTGAAAGGTTGGAAATATGTGTGAATTTATTGGAACCACAGTTCAAGACAAGACCGATTGTTGATGGATTAAATTGGACATAAAAAACACGAATAACACAAAAAGAAAGTGGTTCACTGCATCTATTACAAAAACAAGAAGTGTAAGCAACCTAGAATTTTGAAACAGTGAGTACAAATCCATGGGGAGTCAATAATGCAAACAATCCCTTTTTAGTTGATGTCAAAGGGGGAGAGAATTTGAAAGAAGAGATGAAAGGAGGAGAGAAGTTGAAAGAAGGAAAGAAGTTGAAAGAAGAATATTCCAATGATAGGGGAAGCACCGACAAAAGGAGCAATGAATACAGAAGTGTGAAAGTGCGAACATGATCACAAAAAAGAGAAAGTCTCAGACACATAACTTCAGGGGGAGTTTCGACATGAATACTGTCAATCAAGTAATGCCATTCAAGGAAGCATTGAAATCAATGACAAAGGGGGAGATTGTTGAATATATGTTCTCATTGATGACAAAGGATCAAGCATGTCAAATATTTCTAAGGATCAAATACGTCAAGAGATCGAAGTATCAAAGGGCCAAATATGACAACGGACCAAAAGTCAAAATAATCAGATGAAATTGCTAGTAAACCTCTCTCACAACAAACTTGAAGAAATACATATGAAAGAATGAGGAGGTCACATAAAATCAATTATATATTCATGACATTGGTTGCAAATGTGCCCATATGTATGCACATAGAAGAATATTATAAACAACACAGATGCACAAAATTTTTTGTGAGTAAAATAATATTGCGTAATATTCCCACAAGAAAGTTGGTAAGAAGTGCAAAGTTTTGCAAAGAAACCCAAGCAATAAATTGATGCATGAAATAGTCCCACAAAGGCATTGGCACATGTGCTTCATAAACTAAAATGATAAAATTGGCATGCAGACGTGGTTCCTAACTTGCAAAAATGCAATCCAATGGGATGCTATTCGAAGTCAAGGGACTTCACCACATGGACACACATCTTGAGTTAAAATGATTATAAATGAGCAAGAGATGGATGAGGTGAAGTAAGCTTGTGAAAATGAAGATCCGAAATAACTGCTTTACAAGATTCAAAGTTTTTTTGGGGGGGTATCAATGGCTCGTTGACCACTAATGAATATCTCTTTATAGTGGAGCCACAATGCAAGATGAGCAGCATTGGATGAAAGGATACCCAGAGTCTGGATGTGCGAAAGGTTTTGCTCAATAAGACGTAAATCGTAGAAAAGTAAGTATAATTGAGATGAAAGCATTTGATTGAAACAGAACATAGAAAAGTTTAGAAGACACAAATTGAAGTTGTTTTTTGCACATCATATTTTGGGCAACTGTCCATCATAAACACATATGTAGATCAAGGATTGCGACGGTTGCATAATTTGAGAAAAGGGAGATGAATATTAGAATTGTTTTTGTGATATTTTGGGCAATGTTTTGACATATATACACTTACGCATATCAAAAGAATTCAACAGTTGTGTATTTTAAAGGAAAGATACTTCTCTACTTGCCATATTTCTATATAATCACATTTCATATCAGGGAGGTTTGATAGGGAAAGGAGCAAGCGGCTACAACCTCCTTCCAATGGGTGTTGGTAATTTCAATCAGGGTTTAACAACATCCTTTATGTGGATTTAGGGGGTTGGAGCTTCCTTCTAGTGGGTGCTAGAGAACAAACGAAAGTTATCACTTCCAAAACTAGAGAGTGCGTTTATTCCATGGGTCGAAGCTTGAAGCCACAAGTCTTAGTTTGTACAACAAATAGATATGTGTCCAGGTTGGAGCTTGGAATTCGTAAGTTGGTGCATACACATATAGACTTTGTTGTAGGTCGATGCCTACAGGTCACAGATTGTACTTGAGATCAGGTTGACACCTAAAATGAGTGGGTGCTCGTATTTGGATACTGTTATGATCTCCTACTTATGTAATTCCTCTTATATTTATAGATATACATTTGTTCTAAGAAAAATTGTGTGTTGTTGCGATTATTGTTGTAAATGATGAAAAGTTTAAATCTGTGCAAGTCTGCATAAGTAAAATTGTTCATATATGCAAAACTACTGATTCACCCCACCTCTCAGTAATAACTAAATACCAACATTATTTAATTGAATTAAATCTCTCATTTCATGATTGCATACGTGTTTTGTTATTCTAGCCTTTGGGGCATCCCACTTGGCTTCCTCAGGATGTCTCATTCTTATGTTTAATAAATGTGTACGTGGCGTTGTTGAATTCTACAACAATAGTGTGTTTTGTAAAACATGCATTGCATCTAAAAGGTACCCTATATTTGTGCGGGGAGCCAAAAGGATATAATTGAGTAAATAAGCCATAAAAATGGATCTCTAGCAACAATATATTATATTATTAAAGCCAAATTAATGATATCAATTTAAAGTTTTGAATATTGAAAATTGTTCAATAATCCTACATATTTTTTGTTCATAGATAAAATATTGAGGTTTACCATTACATAATTATTATAATTTTATTACTTCTATAGTGTAGGGGTTCTTTAAAGATATCAAATATTTTATCTTCTTTCATGTCAGGTCAGACTTTAAAAATCGAATAAAAACAAGTGTTGCATGGCAACAGATACATGTCGAAGTTGGCAGGTCGATATTGGATATGCGAAATTTGGTAGGTTCTGCTTAAATACAATTGTTTCCAAGTTATTATCATGTCAAATGAAACTGCTATTGTTGTGACTAAGTCTAATATTTTAAACAACCTTCAAACCAACGCTATATCAGGCATCGAAGAGTCTTAAAATCTCTTGCATTCGGAGTAAATGTTAGCATGATTGCACAATTTGGTATAATTTTAGCATGAATTTACATTCTCAAGTTTCAAGGGCCATTGGGACCAATAATAAAAACTGTGGCTAATTGAGTATCTTCCATTTCTACAGACAATTAAGTGCGAATTCTGGCTTAAATTTTCACATAAGAAGTGAGGGAGCATGGAAATGGTAGACGTGTCGCAAAAATGTCACTGCAAATAAGTGCCATATGTATGTAGATTAATGTGACTATTGTGCACGTGTCCTTCAATACATACTATAATCACATGACCTTACCTTCATGTGTTGCCATGTGGAAATGTGTTCTTTCTTTTCTATAGTCAGTTGCCAATATGTTTTTCCCAGTGCCCAACCTCGTTACCAAAACATCTTTTTTTTTGGCTCTTAATAGCTCCAACATTGTCATTAATAATGAAGAATGTCTCAATCAGGAAATACCCTTACGAAATTATGGTAATTGGAATAATTATAACTGGTAAGTCTCAAGTCCAATATGCATAATCATTATGGATGTTTAAAAACAAACCAGTGGTTGTTGTTCCATGTCCCTTGGAGTAGAGGTTCATGTTGTATGAGTATAATGCAGTAAGTCATATCCACTTCTAAGAGGACTAAATATTTTCAGGCATTGTAAGAGTCTAATTTGAAATGTAGAATGCAATTGTGCATGTTCTGAGCCCATGTGATTTCCTTTCTGGTGTCGTGGACGCATGGTAAGTCAGCCATTGCAATCTGCGGAAATCATTAGCAAGTGATTAAGAATTGGGGGTTCTATACATGACTGAGGCAAGATTTAGAACATTGAAAAGCTTTAGAACATTACCAAAATGGCGGTAAGTCATATCATATATAGAAAAATAGATGGAAAACGATGAGAGTAGCATCAACAATTGGAGATCGAGAAAGACCAAGAATACCTAGTTCAATAGTATATCAACTGCAAGGTTGTCTATATGGGTAAATCCAATTCTAAGAAACTTTTACTCTCTAGATTCATTTTATTGTTTAGGAAACATGTACTTCTTTTAGTTTATAATGCTTAATGCTTACCAATAGCTTATAATCCAATGCAACAATTGAGAAGAGTATGTTTTAGTTTCAATAATTGAAAAGAATAATTCAAAATAGAGTTTAAATACATGAATTCATGTCTCCAAGCACCAATAGTTGCAATTGACTAAATGAAAGAACCAGTTAGTACGCCAGTAGTTGAAATTGATTGAATGCAAGCTCCAGTAGCAACTCCACTGATCCGTTTTTGCAATTGACCAAATGAAAGCACCAGCTAGCATACCAGTAGTTGCAATTGACTGAATGAGGACCAGCTAGCATACTAGTAGTTGCAATTGACTGAATGAGGACTAGCTAGCATACTAGTAGTTGTAATCGACTGAATGAAAGCCTTATTAGAATCCCCATTAACAAAGAATTCAGCTAGAAGGACAACAATTGAGAGGCTTTCACAAGGCAAGTCGAAGAGCGTTAATAAATAAATTGAGATCAAATCTTCATCATATGACACCCTAATCACTGCAGCATATGACACCCTAATCACGATTCACCTTGTTGAGTACCATTTGACGGGCGTACGCCTCACAAGCATCTTCTCCTATGTGTCGTGTTTTGGTTTCCCAGCGGCCTCAATGGAAATGTATTCTCACATGACCAATCGAGAGAGCAAGGATAACACCTCTGTAGACCACTGGCATAATGCTCAATATCATGCCATTATTTTTTAACTTCCATGGGTTGAGAATGGAAACTAATCTAAAAATGGCAATATCTCTCTAATTGGAGCAATTGATCCCTTCGAATGTCATTCAAAGTACAAAGTTCCCATTTCACATTTGTTCTCCTCTCAAATAATTGTTCAATATGCTCATTCAAAGTTCATGTTGGTAATTCAGACATTTTATCATTTCTGCTGCACACATTTTATCAGTCAAAGTTCCCACTACTCATCCAGACATTTTATCATTTCTCCTTTATCTCTCTTCTTTTACTTGGAGTACACGTGAAGTGCTTAAAGCGTTCATGATCAGTTTAACTTTCCACACGTTATATTCCTTCCATTGTGGATTCTAAAATGTATGCCATGTGCTGAACTACTTAATGCAGTTGTTGTTGACGACGCTTTTAGCTTATGATTGTTTGGCAAAAGTATTGAATGATTTTCTGTCAAATTGCAATATCAAAGAAATTTTCTCATTTCTCTAGTTTATAATTGATGAAGATTTAATTGAACTCAGGACATGTATGAACATCAAAAGTGGGGACAACTTAAAATCCATTTTTAAAGTACCTACTGCAATGCAATATCATATAATAGTATTAAAATAAAAGTTAAATTTGCTTAGCCTTGTGTCAAGACTACAATATGCATAACCAAAATATAATTTCCATGTTGGAATTGCGTTAACGATTTTGTGTTATCGATATTAAAAAATTAGTTAATGACTAATTTGTATCATACTAGACAAATTTATATTAGTATTGGTACTGTTACTCCTAACAAAGGAAGAAGAATTTTGTTTCATTTTCGTTGCAAACTGTACACAAGAATTTTGCATTAAATAATAGTCATAAATTTAGACATCGCCATTACAAATGTTACATAAATATCACTCTACTGATTAGTGCCTCAACCACTTAGGTTTCATCTAACTAGCCAATGCATTTTACTCAACAAACTCGACAAGTAACAACTACTATGCAACCTTTTAAATTGATAAAAATTAATCGCTATATGGTATACTTATGAAATGAAAATGAATAGGAAAGGAAAAAAAATAGACTAGGATTTTGTTCCCATAGTTTCAACTATTTGAGGGTTAGGGTCCCTTAATTCAATCCACGTACTTCAAAAATAACTGGTGAACCTAATTTATTAACACTTATTAACCTTTTCTCCATCATGTCGTCATGGACGGTGGGTAGCTGCAACAATCATCATCATTATGATGATGATCCATTTGCATAAATCTATTTATGTTTGTCACGACCAAATTTAGACTATGGATTTTAAGCAAGCAGAGAAACGATACCAATTGATAAAGCCACGAATGGGTGTCAAAGGATGAATGTGAATTGTAGGACGTTCATGAGATTCATTGAAGGCTTGATAATTGCTATGTTTCTAATCCAGTGCCAACATAGATAGAGAGAGAAACCCATTACGCCAAATCTCTACATTATTAAACCAATATATGATTTCTTGGAAGTTGAAGTTGAAGGAGAAACTCCACAACACATCTTTGTAGAGGTTAAAATGATAGAAGACTTACACAAGGAAAATCATGTCAGAAATATACATGTAGCAAGTCATCATACTCAGATTTATAACCAAATAATACACAAGACAAGCCAACAAAAGAGTTGCACAACTGAGAGGCCAAATGCTTTCGCACACCACAACCACATGTTTATGGAGTAAACACAAGGATACATTTATACTTCACTGCACACTTGACCACCAACATCTAGAACCTTCAGACAACTAAGCCCAACACACCAACAACTCCAACAACAACTCACTAAACCTATACATTCTAGACATTACTACATTATTCTAATACTCCCCCTTAATGGAGAAACTGATTTTCAACAACTCCTAATATTGACCTAAACATTTCAAATTTGGCCTTGTCAATTTGCTTAGTAAACACATCAACCGCATTTTCATCAGTGTTACAATACATCAAATCAATTTCTTTGGATTGAAGATTTTCTCTAACAAAATGATGTTGGATCTCAATATGCTTTGATGTTGCATGAAACACTGGATTGTTTTCCAACTTTATTGAACTCTGGTTGTCACATTCGATGACCATTGGACATTCTTACTTCTCTCCAACATATTCAAGAAATATTTGTAACCAAATAGATTCACAGGTAGAGATGTGTAATGCTTTATATTCTACTTTAGTGGATGATAGGGACACAATTGGTTTCTTTTTATTGCTCCATGAGACGACACCTAATCCTATATTGAACACATAACCTGTTGTAGATATCATGTCATCAACATCTCCTACCCAGTTTGAATCTGAATATCTTGTCAACTCAACATCACAATGATCAGTAAGTTCAATTCCATAATTGTAAGTGCCTTTCAAATAACAAAGCACTCTTTTTGCAGTTAGCCAATGACTCTCATGAGGCTTGGTCATAAACTAACTAAGCATGCTAACTGAGTATGCAATATCTGGTCTAGTGTTGGTGAGATAATTGAGACTTCCCACCAATTGTCGATATAAAGTTCTGTCCACTTCATTTGATTCATCATTGTTGCTCAGCTTTTCATTCTGCATCAATGGAGTAGATACTACCTTGCATTCATTCATCCTGAACCTTCTGAGAATAGCCAATGTATACTTACTCTAAGTGATTAGAGTCTTTCATTTGTCCCTCCATACTTCAAGACCCAAACAATAATGCAGTTGTCCTAAATATTTCATGTCAAAAACTTGAAACAATTGATCTTTTATGGATGCAATTACTCATTCAACACTTCTTGTAATTATGGGATCATCCACAAATAATGAAATTAAGGATATATTCCCATCTCCATATTTATTCACATACAAATTAGGATCATTATTAATTCTTTGAAATACCTGTTTAATGATGAAATTATCAATTTTTGTATACCATGATCTAGGATCTTGTTTTAGGCCATACAATGCTTTCTTTAATTTACACACTAGATGTTCTTGACTTGGTTTGACAAATCCTTCTGGTTGTTCAAGATAGATTTCCTCTTTTAATTCACCATTTAGAAAGGCAAATTTCACATCTAACTGATGCAGTACCCCATCATATTTTGTAGCTAGTGCTATCATTAATCTGATTGTGTTCATTTTTCCTACTAGTGCAAATGTATCCACATAATCTATACCTTCTTTCTGTGAGTATCCTTTAGCAACTAGACTAGCCTTATATTTATCAATGGTACCATCAGCCTTAATTTTTTTATTTATACATCCATTTACACCCTATGGGAACTTTGTTTTTTAGGAAATTCAGTTAGTTCCCATGTATTATTCTTCATTATAGACTCATATTCCTCATTCATAACATCTCTCCATTATTTATGTTCTTTAGCTTCTTCATATGTTACAGGATCAACCACATTCACAACATGAGTCACTAATGCATAGTCTTTGTACCTTAAGGGTGGTTGGGTTTGTCGAGATGACCTCCTTGGTGTTTTGATGCTTTCGTATTCTTCTCCTTTTCTGGGAGTTCCTTGATGCTTCATGTCCTTGAACCTGTATATGTTCCTTCTCTTTCTCATTTTACTATACCTTTCCCTGTTAAGCACTTGTATAAAATTTAACATAGTTATTATTTTTAAAAGAAGCATTCCATACACCATTATATTCATATGTATTCTCATGAAACACCACATCCCAACTTGCAATCAATTTATGCAATCTAGCATCATACCATTTATATGCTTTATGATAATCACAATAACCAATAAAAATGCATTTAATTTACTTTGAATCAAGTTTTCCTCTCTCATCTTTGGAAATATGGGAAAATGCTCTACATCCAAACACTCTAAGATGACCCACTTCAAATTTGTATCCATGGAAAACTTCACATGGTGTCTTATGATCTAGAAATTTAGTTGGACTTGTATTATTTAAATAAACTGCATTGTTAATAACTTTTTCCCAAAAACCAAAAACTGCATGTGATACCCTCATCACAATTCATCGTGTTGAGTACCATTTGACGGGCATGCGCCTCACAAGCATGTTCTACTATGTGTTGTGTTTTGGTTTCCCAATGTCCTCAATGGAAATGTCTTCTCGCTTGACACCTCTGCATACCACTGGCATAATGCTCGATATCATGCCATTATTTTTAAACTTCCACAAGTTGAGAATGGAAACTAATCTAAAAATGACAATAGCTCTCTAAATGCAACAATTGATCCCTTAGATTGTCATTAAAGTACAAAGTTCCCATTGTACGTTTATTCTCCTCTCAAATAATTGTTTAAGATGCTCATTCAAAGTTCATGTTGGTCATTCAGAGATTTTGTCATATCTGCTACACACATTTTATCATTCAAAGTTCCCACTGCTCATTCATACATTTTATCATTTCTCCTTTAGCTCTCTGCTTTTACTTGGGAGTACACGTGAAGTGCTTAAAGTGTTCACGATCTGTTTAACTTTCCACACGTTATTTTCCTTCCACCACGGATTATAAAATGTATGCCATGCGCTGAACTGCTTAATGCACTTGTTGTTGATGATGCTTTTAGCTTATGATGTTTTGGCAAAAGTATTGAACGATTTTCTGTCAAATTACAATATCAAAGAAATTTTCTCATTTCTCCATTGTGTAGTTTATAATTGAGGAATATTTAATTTAACTCAAGACATGTATGAATATCGAAAGTGGGGACAACTTAAAATCCATGTTTAAAGTACTAAGTTGACTATAATGCAATATCATATAATAGCATTAACTAAAAGTTAAATTTGTGTCATTAATCCTTGTGTAAAGACTACAATATGGATAACCAAAAGATAATTTCCATGTTGGAATTGTGTTCAGGATGTTACAAAATTACTTAATGAATATTTTGTATAAGACCAAGACAAATTTATATTAGTATTGGTACTGTTACATCTAATAAAAGAAGAAGAATTTCATTTTATTTTTGTTGCAAATTGTATAAAATATTTTTGCATTAAAGAATAGTCATAAATTCAGGCATCGCTATTAAAAACGTTGCATAAATATCACTCTACTTATTATTGCCACTTAGGTTCCATCTAACTAGTCAATGCATTTTACTCAATAAACTCAGCAAGTATCAGCTGCTATGCAGCCTTTTAAATTGATAAAAATTAATCGCAATATATTATACTCGTGAAATGAAAATGAATAGGAAAGGTGACAAAGAAGACCAGGATTTTGTTCCCATAGTTTCAACTATTTGAGGCTTAGGGTCCCTCAATTCAATCCGCGTACTTCAAAAATAACTGATCAACCTAATTTATTCACCTTTTATCCACCATGTCATCATGGATGGTGGGTAGCTGCAACAATCATCATCATTATGATGATGATCCATTTGCATTCATCTATTTATGTTTTTCACGACAAACTTTAGACTATGAATTTTAAGCAAGCGGAGAAACAATAACAATTGATAAAGCCAAGAATGGGTGTTAATGAATGAATGTGAATTGTAAGATGTTCACAAGATTCATTGAAGGCTTGAAAACTGCTATGTTTCCAATCCAGTGCCAACACAGATAGAGAAAGCGACCCATTACACCGAATCTCTACATTATTAAACCAATATATGATTTCTTGGAATTCGAAGGAGCAGGAGAAACACCACAACACATCTTTGTATAGGTTAAAATGACATAAGACTTACACAAGGAAAACCATGTCAGAAATATCCATGTAGAAAGTCATCATACTCATATATATAACCACATACAAGACAAGCCAACAAAATAATTGCACAACTGAGAGACCAAATGCTTTCACACACCACAACCACATGTTTATTGATTAAACAAAAGGATACATTTATACTTAGCTCCACACTTGAACACCAACATATATAACCTTTAGACAACTAAGCATAACACACCAACAACTCATCACAACAACAACTCGTTGACACCTAGACACTCTATACATTTCTACATTATGTTAATACTCCCCCTTAATGGAGAAATGGATTTTCAACAACTCCTAATATTGACCTAAACATTTCAAACTTGGCCTTGTCAATTGGCTTAGTAAACATATCAGGCACATTTTCATCAGTGTTACAATACATCAAATCAATTTCTTTGGATTGAAGCTTTTCTCTGACAAAATGATGTTGGATCTCAATATGCTTTGATCTTGCATGAAACACTGGATTGTTTTTCAACTTGATTGAACTTTCATTGTCACATTTGATGACCATTGGAAATTCCTACTTCTCTCTAACATCATCAAGAACTCTTCGTAACAAAATAGCTTCATAGGTAGAGATGCATACTATTTTATACTATGCTTCAGTGGATGATAGGGACACAATTTTTTTCTTTTTACCACTCCATGAGATGACACCTTATCCTAGATTGAACACATAACATGTTGTAGATATCATGTCATCAACCCAGTTTGAATCTGAATTTCTTGTCAACTCAACATCACAATTATCAGTAAATTCAATTCCATAATTGTAAGTGCCTTTCAAATTACGAAGAACCATTTTTGCAGCTAGCCATTGACTCTCATGAGGCTTGGTCATAAACTAACTCAACATGCTAACCAAGTATGGGATATCTGGTCTAGTATTGGTGAGATAATTGAGACTTCCCACCAATTGTTGATATAAAGTTCCATCCACTTCATTTGATTCATCATTGTTGCTCATTTTTTCATTCCACATCAATGGAGTAGATACTACCTTGCATTCATTCATCCTTAACCCTCTGAGAATATCCAATTTATACTTGCTCTGAGTGATTAAATTCTTTCATTTGTTCCTCCATACTTTAAGACCCAAAGAATAATGCAATTGTCTTAAATATTTCATGTCAAACACTTATGGATGTAATTACTTCATCAACACTTCCTGTAATTATGAGATCATCCACATATAATGAAATTATGGCTATATTCCCATCTCCATCTTTATTCACATACACATTAGGATCACTATTACTTCTTTGAAATCCCTTTTTAATGATGAAATTATCAATTTTTATATACCATGATCTAGGAGCCTGTTTTAGACCATACAATGTGATGTCAGGTTCCCTCTGTTACAGTCTTTAGATAGACTATCATACGATTTAGTTTAGTTCTAAATTTAGCAGAACCGCTAAATTAACTAACCTAGCCAAATACCACGCAACGCTCTTTCAAAGAGCGCACTTCAAATCAACAGAAGCTGGATCTCATAATCTTTTCGTGTCCATCTTCTAGCGTTAACCATCTCGCTAGTTCAACGAGAGGAATACTTCACAAGCGTTGGATCTTGATCCACCCAAATCAATGGCGGACTCCAAAATACTATAAAGCAATTTTAAATAAAATTCTCCTTCCAACCTCTATTTTGAACTGCCTTGCTAGTTGGATCAATGGAATCACTGATGATCATCAAATCTAGATCAACGATGGAATCCAAATTTCATAGGGCGAATTTTATTTAAATTTCGCACACATGAAAACTTTTTTCAACTCTACTAGTTCTCCTAGTGAAATCGTTGTCTGTCATCGATCTTCTCCAAGATCGATCTCAACCGTTGATCAATGAGGTACTTTTCCACAATCACTTCTGATTTCTCAAATTCGGCCCTCCGTTAACTTCCGCACACTTTACCTAACGAAATCTTTCCTAACCATAGATCTTGAGCCACCTTTTATCTTCGCTGCACGATCTTCAAGCATATGAATGAGGAATATTAGTTTATTTCGCTCGCCATTCTAACTTATGAAATCTCTCCTCAGCCATAGATCTGGTTCTACCACGATCTCGATCTTCCACGTCGCACGTGCTTAGGCTTTGGTTATCATCGATCCTTGCAGTGATCGATCGTTGATCCAGAAACCTACAACAAGGTTCTACTGAACATATTCCATGCACGAAATCCTCAATGGATTATTCTCCTAATTCTCCTTCATTGATCAGAGAATCGATCAATCGATCTCTATTTCCTTCACTCTCAGAAGGGATGATTCACACATAGGCTTATCAGAGATTTAATCAAGCATTCATACATATGCTTATGAAATCACACATTCAGACATAATACAATTTACACATAGAGACATGCTGAAATAGGCCTTTTCATTCACTCAATGAAACTGTACATACAATGTGTCTCAGAACCTGTGTTCTGATCTCCTTAGGCCTGATACATCTTTAATTGGCCTTGATTGAGCCATATTTACTCTGTTCTGGCTACTTCTCTTACTTCTATCTATTCTTTTGTCTATCTCTATATATCTACTACCCCTTATGCCTCATAGGCTTACATATATATATAATTGGATTCATGAACCAATTATGGTTCAGATCCTCATAATCTGCTAACTAATCCTAATTACATCAAACCCTTAATCCTATCCTATGATTCGCTGCCATTAGATGAAGGTTTTATTTACATGACTTATCAATGACTCATCACTCACCTAGTGACTCACTCAACTAACTCATCACCCATCTAGAATCACATATTTTACATAGGTTTAATTAAAATGTGATAGTTCAAAGACCATGAATTCAAAATTGAAGACCCCTTCTAGGCCTGATCAAACATTTAGCTTGAAATTTGAATGGAGAGCGGGATGATTCTACATAAGACTCCTTAGGAAAAAAGAAATATGACCTCCTGGTCATAACCTTCCACATTTAGTATGCCTGGATCCCAAACCTTTTTCTGTAGTTGATCATCCATCTCATCATGGTATTCTGTCTTTGTCATCTTTAGTTCTCCTGGTTTCCATATTTTATGTTGCAATGCTCCACTAGCCTTGCTTCTGCAATATTCTTCGGTTATCTGTCTTCTGCCACTGTTTTGTCTATTTGCTCTGCTGATGTAGATCTTCATTCTTTCCTCATGCCTTCTTTAAGACATATTGACCATCAACAACCCTAGTTCTTTAATCTCCATATCTAGTCTATCCTTTGGCTGATACACCCGCATCTTTGTTTCCTGAATTTGTTGTTGTTATTTTGACTCTATGCTGCTACCCACTAAATTATAAAACAATTCAGTGTTTTTACCTGATATTTTCTCTTTTCCAATGTTGTCATCAAACATTTCCATGCTTGCATGCATTAAGTATTCATCTTTTTCAATCCTTCGATTGATCAACCAATCTTGTAACATTTCTAACTCTTCATCATATTTTTTGAGGTCAGAAATATTTTCTTTGTCTTCATTAGCGAACTCTGCAACAACAATTTATTCTAGGTATTGATTACCCTTTTGAGACAACATAGTCTATGTCATGATAGATTTCTTTCTCGGTCTATCAGCAACACCACTATCCAAATATGCAAGTGTTCTATTTTGTTTATCTTCAAGAGATCATGTCATCTCGTCCTTCAATCCTAGAACAAATTTTTGGCTTTGGTCCATGTCAAGAATACATGGATACTCTCATTCTTCTTCATTTACTCTTGGGACATTCTCACAAGGTTCATCATATGTTATTTCCTACATATATACACAAGTCATTAAATTCAAAAATATTGATATTTTTATCTCCCATTAACCCTCTTATCAACATATTCTTTTGTTGATCTGAACTCTCCCAAGAGTTCACGAGACTTTCATCTAGTCCCTCTATTGCACCATCTTTTTCTAAGATGATTTTATGTTCTTATTCACAATAGTGAACATATTCTTCTTTCAATGGTCCAATTCTAATCCTACCTTTCTTCCCAAAATCATTCATCCTATGCTTCACAACCTGCATAGACACATCATCTAAGTGTTCTTCAATACCTGTAGTCATACACCAATAATTAGTTTCAAAAACATGCAGCTCTGAAGTCCCTGTTGATATTTTCTCTGACATCCCCCTGTTATGTTGGTCTGAACACAACATTAATCTTTCACCATCACCTATTTCTTCAGCATTTTGAGCTATAAGTTGTATACAATATTCATATGGTATACTTTCATCTTTACAACATAATCATGTTCTACTGTCGTGTCTTCTTTTTCTTCATAATTTATGATAGTCCAAGGTGACTCTTTAACTCTCTCCTTCACCAGAATACAATTTTGATTTTTCCTTGTAGAAATGTCTTTGCACATTTCTTTTTCTTCCTTCATCTTCAGATCATCTTCAATTGACTGTGTTCCTCCATCAAGAAACTCATCAATGACTTCCTTTTGCTGCAATACTTCAAACCTTTCCTCATTTGAGAGACTTTCTTCATCATATTTGACGACTTCATCAAATTTTAAGACAGTTTCAAAAGACTGCCTATCATTTGCAACAAAACTTGTAATCACAAACAAATCATTAGTCTAAAAAACATAAGACCTTTTGGTCTCATTTGACCTCACAGTCATCTCCTCCATAAGTTGATTTGTACTCCTTACATAATTCATGAGATTCTCAATTGGTATCTCTTTTTTTGCTTCATCATCCTCTCCAAGCAAAGGACCATGTTCAGGTTCACAATATGAAACCTCGATCTCAAACTCAACTTCTCTGAGTTCTTTCTTCAATCTAGCAAATATATTTTGTTGTAGCTTCACCTGTAGTGAATGCCATCTTACCTTGCTTTTCATGACCCAACCATACCTCTAGTTCTCTTCTTCAACAACTTGCATATGCTTCTCAAAGCACAAAATGTCTCTTGCTAACTCTAGCAATTCCTTGCTACATCCTCCTTAACTCTGTTTCTTCTTTCTTCTATTGTGGCTTTTCTATGAACCCCTATAATGAACTTCAATAGTCATTGTTTCTGTCTCCTTCTCCTCTTTTGTGAACTTCATCATGTTCACTTGTGGACTGTAACTAAGTCTTCATCTTCAATAAGAATCCATACTTGTCTACTATACCTCAACAAGCTATCTCTCCTTGAGCTTTTCCTTTTGGTATCTCTAGTCCTCTCACTAGAACCTTTTTATCATCTCCTTTTTCTTCTTGGATTCTATAGGTCCACTCCTCTTTTAAGAACATGTACTAGTCCTCTCTTGTCCAACCTCTGTTGGATTTTTGGGTTCTGCCACTGCTTCCTCTTTCCTCTTCTCAAGAACTTCTTTGTTCTTTGCTGCTAATAAATTCATATAACTAGAGTCAAAATACAAACATCAAACAGTCCATACCTTCAGACTTTTCACTTGTATAGTTGGCTAAAAATATCTCCACTACTATCTTCAAAAGATCTTCTTCTTTAGGAAAAAGATTGTTCTCTCATAGTTATCCAAGATACATGTTATCTTCAAAGATCCTCTTCCTGATCTTTTTCATTTGCACTTTTCTTTCTTGTCTCTGGTTTATAGCCACTATCTGCAATTTCTCCAATTGGAGAGCCTATACCCCTCCTTTCCAATATATGCTATGATACCTTACACAAGACTTTTGGCTCTGATAATCATTACGCAGAATGCTTGTTCTGCTTTGATACCACTATGATGTTAGGTTCCCTCTGTTACAATCTTTAGATATACTGTCATACGATTTAGTTCGGTTCTAAATTTAGCAGAACCACTAAGTTAACCAACTCGGCCAAATCTTAGGAAGCGCTCTTTCAAAGAGCGGACTTTAAATCAATGAAATTTGGATCTCATAATCTTTTTGTGTCCATCTTCTAGCGTTAACCATCTCACCAGTTCAATGAGCAGAATCCTTTGCAAGCGTTGGATCTTGATCCACCCAAATCAACGGCGGACTCCAAAACATTGTAAAGCAATTTAAACAAAATTCCGCTTCCAGCCTATATTCTTAACTTCCTTGCTAGTTGAATCAACGAAATTGTTGATGACCGTCATATCTAGATCGACAGTGGAGTCCAAATATCATAGGGCGAATTTTATTTAAATTTCACGCACATGAAAACTTTCTTCAACTGTAGTAGTTCTCCCTGTGAAATCATTTTCTATCATTGATCTTCTCCAAGATCGATCTCAGTCGTCGATCAATGAGGTACTTTTCCACGATCACTTCTGATTTTGTAAATTCGGCCCTCCGTTAACTTCTGCACACTCTATCTAGCGAAATATTTCCTAACCATAGATATCGATCCACCTTTTATCTCCATCGCACGATATTCAAGCATATGAATGAGGAATATCAGTTTATCTCGCTCGCCATTCTAACTTGCAAAATATGTCCTCAGTTGTAGATCTTGTTCTACCACGATCTCGATCTTCCACATCACATGTACTTAGGGTTTGGTTATCATCGATCCTTGCGGTGATCGATCGTTGATCCATAAACTTGCAACAAGGTTATACTGAACATATTCCATGCATGAAATCCTCAATGTATTATTCACCTAATTCTCCTTCGATTGATCAGAGAATTGATCAATTGGTCTCTGTTTCCTTCACTCTCAGAAATCCTAATTCACACATAGGCTTATCAGATATTTAATCAAGCATTCATACATATTCTTATGAAATCACACATTCAGACATAATATAATTTACACACAGAGACATGTCGAAATATAATTTTTCATTCACTCAATGAAACTGTACATACAATTTGTCTTAGAACCTGTGTTCTGATCTCCTTAGGCCTGATACATCTTTAATTGGCCTTGCTTGAGCCATATTTTCTCTGTTCTGGCTACTTCTCCTACTTGTATCTATTCTTTTTTCTATCTCTGTATATCTACTACCCCTTATGCCTCGTAGGCTTATATATATACAATTGGATTCATGAACCAATTCTGGTTCAGATCCTCATAATTTGCTAACTAATCCTAATTACAACAAACCCTTAAGACTATATTATGATTCACTGCCATTAGATGAGGGTTCTATTTACATGACTCATCAACGACTCATCACTCACCTAGTGACTCACTCAACTGATTCATCACCCATCTAGAATCACATATTTTACATAGGTTTAATTAAAATGTGATAGTTCAAAGACCATCGAATCAGAATTGAAGACCCCTTCTAGGTCTGATCCAACATTTAGCTTTAAATTTGAATGGAGAGAAGGATTATCCTGCATCACAATGATCTCTTTAATTTACACACTAGATGTTCTTGACTTGGTTTGACAAATCCTTCTAGTTGTTCAAGATATATTTCTCTTTCAATTCACCATTTAGAAAGGCAGATTTCACATCTAACTGATGCAGTACCCAATCATATTTTGTAGCTAGTGCTATCATTAATTTCATTGTGTTCATTTTTTCTACTAGTGCAAATATATCCACATAATCGATACCTTCTTTGTGTGAGTAGCCTTTAGCAACTAGACTAGCCTTATATTTATCAATGGTACCATCCACCTTAATTTTTTATTTATACATCCATTTATACCCTATGGGAACGTTTTTTTTAGGAAATTTAGTTAGTTCCCATGTATTATTCTTCATTATAGGCCCATATTCCTCATTCATAACATCTCTCCATTCTTTATATTCTTTAGCTTCTTCATATGTTATAGGCTCAACCACATTCAAAACATGAGTTACTAATGCATAGTCTTTGTACCTTAAGGGTGGTTGGGTTTGTCGAGATGACCTCGTTGGTGTTTTGCTGCTTTCATCTTCTTCTCCTTTTCTGGGAGTGCCTTGATTGCTTGATGCTTCATGTCCTTGAACCTATACCTATTCCTTCTCTTGCTCATTTTCTTGTTCGTTTCCATGTTAAGCACTTGTATAAAATTTAACATAGTCACCATTTTTAAAAGAAGCATTCCATACACCATTATCTTCATTTGTATTCTCATGAAACATCACATCCTGACTTGCAATCAATTTATGCAATCTAGAATCATACCATTTATACACTTTATGATAATCACAATAGCCAATAAAAATGCATTTAATTGACTTTGAATCAAGTTTTCTTCTCTCATCTTTGGAAATATGGGAAAATGCTCTACATCCAAACAATCTAAGATGACTCAGTTCAAATTTGTATTCGTGGAAAACTTCAAATGGTGCCTTAGGATCTAGACATTTAGTCGGCCTTCTATTCTTTCAATAAACTGCAATGTTAATATCGTCCTCCCAAAATCCATTTGAAATATTCTTACCTTTCAACATGTTGCGAGCATATTCCACCAATGTTCGGTTTCTCCTCTCAACAACACCATTTTGTCGAGGTGTGTTTGGTATTGTGAATTGTTGCAAAATTCCAAGACTTTTACAATAATTATTGAATGCTCTTGAAGAGTATTCTCCCCCTTGATCAAATCTAAGGATTTTGATGCATTTACTTGTTTGTTTTTCCACCATGGTTCTGAATTATTTGAATTACTTGAATACATTGTTCTTTTTCCTTATTGAATAAACCCATGTATACGTGGATTAGTCATCAACAAATATAAGAAAATACAATGCACCTCCAAGTGATCTTGTCTACATCTGTCCACATGCATCTGTATGAATCAATTCAAGTATATCCATTTTGCTTTTCTCTTTGTGAACAATAAATTCTTCTTTGTGCTACTTACCAAGAGCACATGCTTCACATTCTATATGTTCATATTTAAGGACGAGAAGTCCTTCAACCATTGATTTCTTTTGAAGTAACACTAAAACATTCTAATTAAGATGCCCATACCTCTAGTGCCATAGTTATTTTGTTGACATTGTTGTAGATTCCAACGCATGATGTGTTGTCTTGGTCACATCCAACTCGTACAATCCTCCAACTATGGTTCCTCTTGCAATCACCATGTAGCAATCATAGATGTCCTTCACAACACATCCTGACTTTACAAACTCCACCTTTAGATCTTGATATGTAACTGAAGAAACAAATATGAAATTCTTTTTTATTTCAGAGACATTCATAACATTATGGATTTTTTTCATTTGACCATTAAACATGTTTATACATACCATTCCACAGCCTTGTGCTTTCATTGATATGTCATCTCCTAAATAGACGTAAGTACCATCTATATTGTCATAATACTCATCAAACCATCCTTGTTACATGACATATGAGCAGAGGCACCAAAATCAAGATACCAAACATTCTTATCATCGGTTTCTACAGACATTGCAGCTTGAGAGATGTACAACTTAAGGTTTTATAAAACTTTCATTGATCGAGGTATCATTATTCACAAAATTTCCATTATACCTCCTAGTACTCTGTTTAGATTCATTTTCTTTTCTTTTATAATAGTCTTTGGCATGATGACCGGTTTTTCCACAATAAAAGCAATCATCTCGAAAGATGTATGCATCACACAAGGCCATTGAACAAATGTTTGGATCAAAAGAACGAGTGTTTTGACCAGCTTCACTTGCATTACACCTTAATTTGTGGGTTTTGCACGATCTTAACAACAAATTACACAGCACTCGGAAAACAGAGGAGTCACAGCAATGACAATTGGTCAACATATATCATGACATTGGTATGTATGTATTTTCATAGTGTCTTTAAATAAGTTATTGGTCATACGATCAACATAAATCTATCTTAAACCTAGATCTATCAAACACCAAGGAATATCCAATTTCCGTGGTATAATTTTTTTCTTGAGGTATACTTTTTTAATGTTATATTTCTTAGACATCAAAAGTCTCAAATTTACAATACCATCTCTTTCATATAAGCGTTAGCTCTTGAATTTGAACCTAAACCTAGTCTAAATAATCACAACAAATTACCATTCCACATGATTAAAAAAATATAAATGTAAAATAAACAATAATAATAATAAATGAGTAAAAACAAATAAAAACCGATGAATAAATTGCGCATACACATTTGACTAATCAGACTTTTAGGAGAAAGCTACCTATCAGGATTGCCCAATGATAGATAATTTTATGAAGTTTGTATAATAAAACAAGTTCATTGTAAAAAAAATACAACAAATCAAGTTTTTTTTTTAAGTCCATGGATTCAAATTCCATTTAATGAAGAATGATAATATCAATAAACTTATTTAATGTTAGTGTCAATTTGATGTTTTAATTTAAAGTGAACGAGGTTAGCTAAGATGGGAATAATATATTATTATATATAATATCAATAAACTTATTTAATGTGAGTGTCATTTGATGTTTTAATTTAAAGTCAAAGAGGTTAGCTAGGATGGGAATAATAGATTATTATATAAAACAACCTTGGAAATTAGTCAAAATAACATGAATTATACAACCAAATTTGACATAGTTGCAAGGTTCTGGGAGAACATTTTGGACATGGAAAAACCATGTCCTTGGCACTTATTTTCTGTCCAATTTGTTCTCTGAAATATCAACCCCTGGAAATTAAAGGGCAACACATTCAAATTCTGGTCCTCCGTTTAAAATCCCAATAATGACATTTACTACCAGACGGCACTGGGCAGTTTTCTTTCCACCTTGAAATTTAATTTAAGGAAATGACTCGTGACATAATTTAAAAATATGTAGACATATTAGAGGGCATTTGGTCTAGTGGTATGATTCTCGCTTAGGGTGCGAGAGGTCCCGAGTTCAATTCTCGGAATGCCCCTCTGTGCTTTGAATGCATATATATGCATTTGCTTTCAGCACATCGTTTGTTTGAATTGTTATTCAAGCTCCCTTTTAAGTTGAAGACCAGCGACTTTTCTTGCTAAGGAATATATATATATATATATATATATATTTCAATATTTATTGAGCACATGATTGCTGAGAATTGTTAAATGATTCAGTGCCCTATGTTTCAATGTCGAATTAACCTGTTTCCATAATAGAGAATGTTAAGAGACACAATGTTGCAATTTTGAATTTTGAGTCTGGAAATCATTTTACTTGTCTTGTAGTGCAGTGATTCAAATCTTTTCAGCGGATTTTCGTTGCCTGGAGCTAGATCTCTCACTCATGGCTTGATATGGCTCACAAGGTATGGCGAGAAAACAAACAACGAAATTATTAGTATTATGTAAGTTATGTCATATGTATATATATAACTTAATAATTTTTTTGAAGGAATGAGTAAAATAATGAGTAAAATTTTATTAAAAAGGCTGTAGAAAGCTGAAAGCACAGAATGTGGGGTGTAAGCCAAATATAATCAAACCCTTATAAGCTTAGTTTTAGTAATTTTGAATAGATGTTTCTCGTTTCTCCCATATGGACACATATTGGTCATTTATACTCTAATAAATTGAAAAACCAAGAAAACATTTGAAAAACATTGGACACTTAAGGAGAAAATGGAGCCTACTTTACAACTTGAATGCTAGGAGAATGTAGATTTGGTGCCAAATCGATTAAAGGACTTCGTGAATTGAATACACCTTGCGTTGCACTCCCTTACTCAATGCATTGTACTAAGGGTTGAAGAGAAGTCGCTTTTGCTTCCAAGGCTACCATTTTCAAGGTCAACTCAACATTATATTCTATTATGGTTTCTTCCCATAGAAACACAGGAACCTCCTGATCTGCTCCTAGAAGCTTCTCCCCTCAGAGCATCTTGCTATCTTTCAGGATCAACCATCAGAATGACTCAACATTCAATGCATGACATTCTTGGCTTGTAGGTAAGGGCATATGGTTTTTTCGTACAAGCCAAATTTATTATAATAGTTAGAAACATTACATAACCATGAAATTCATTCATATAAATATTTCAATGCACTCACAATGGCTCACATAGTTACGTACATACTTTAATTAATGTCTCAGAATAACCATGTTCATATCTCATGAAAATTTATGCATCCCTATATTCTTCTTTACTTAATCATAACAGGTACTTCATAAGTTTTGTTATTTGCTAATAAAAGACAGACTATATAAACAACATGTTATACCATAAAATAATTCATAATCCTAGGAATACAAATATCTATATCAGTGTAATGAAACACATTCAAAACCCTTTAGATTTTGTCACGTCCCCACCCCTCATCCTGACAAAGGAGAGGACGTGACCAACACGCTGCTGCTGTCAAACGGGAAAAATAGCCCATGAATATAAAAAAAGCATAATAAATAAAATGCATTGAACATAAATGTATACACAGATGCATAGTGCATTCTACAGCGGAAGCAAAATTCATTCATTCAACATGTTCATATTAATTCATAAAACCAATAATTTGTAGAGATTAAGCACAAGAAAACTTATCTTGAAAGAAGCTGGCCCGCAACTAGCTACGTGGCTGCAATGTTCCACCCAACCATAGGCCAATTGTTGGGCACCCAATATGCAAGTGAATTACAGCTAACATACAAGGTGTGCAATATTTATTGTCAACCCAGGGAAGTCTTGTATTTCAAGGATAACATGCACAATATATGCTTAAACACTGAATTGTTGTAAATGAACAATCCTATCCTCTGTTCGGCTATGCTCATCCCAAGAATCCACTTAATCTAGTTACCTTCTAAAGAATATAGTCACAATTACCTTCTGCTATTCTTAATCTAGAAATTGAAAGATGAAATCACATCTAGATTACTTTTGCAGAAAAGGAGATCCTGTTCCAAATCACTTAATGATTAACCCGACTATCTTAATCTGATTATTCTAGAAATCCAAAGACATGAATTGAATGTTAATCTAGGGATTTAGAGTACAGAAATTGAGTTCAACTAACCTATGAATTCAAAGTACAAGAATGAAATTATGCAACCATAAAAGTAAGGAACAAACTGCAAGGATTCATGGAAACAACAACTAAAAGATCTAAGGATGAACAGAGCTGTTATAGCTACCACGCGAATTGCATAAGGAATAATTACCTACTCAGTTGACTGTCACACCATGCCACTACAAATTTCCAAGAGATGCAATTAATAACACACTGTAAATCCACAGCTGTTACAGCTTCCTATGAAGAAATAAAATTAATATAACATCACACAATGGAATAAGTAAAATGCCTAATTTAACTTAGCAATCCCTGTGGGACGGCGGGCCCAGCCTTCACACAGAGATGCTAGATGAACACACGTTAAAACCCTTAGATCTGAAGTAACTCCTTGTATTAAAAAGGCAGATCAATTACACAACTCTTAGTCACAACTAATACAATGAATTGGTTATGGGTTCAACCCCTGGCTCAGAACAGTTCTCCATATTTATACAATGTAAATCATAGCATCATATCCCTATTATTGGGCAGCCATGAAGATCTCTGATCTTTAGGTGCCCTAAATTACAACAGCTGTTACAACCATGGTAGGATGAAAGATAGGAAATATAGGGAAACTGTTAATTTGATCCAGGAATAATGATATCTTCAGATCACAGCTATACACGAGCAGCGAATCACTGTTGACCTCCAAATCTATCGCATTCTGTTGCAGCTATCTTTGTACAGCTTTTCCTGGAATAATATACTGGGGCCGCATTCCTTGGGAAATGGTAGGATGGATGGCAATCAGCTTGAGCGATGAATGCCCATCCTTTTCATAGCATGTTCAACCCGATCTTCCTGCAGTCTATATATCTCAAAATACCTTTTATAAACCATCATATGTTAGCATATTGATAGATATAAAGTCTTAATTACCACAATCATAAGTATTAATAAAATAAGACAATAACCAATCATACCTTGGTGGCTTGAAGAGCAGAGTGAGGGAAAAACATCTATTTGGCATGCTTAATGGGGTAGAATAGGGCAAAAAGAGGTAAATAAGGATGGTCAAAAAGGGGCTATTTTTGGGCCCAACACCAGTGTGCTCATTAATTTCTTAGCATCACTACCACCCCCGAGCTGGGCATGATTCCACAAGGCACTAGGGAAATAACCGGCTCACATAGAGCCCAAAACCCAAAACATCCACAGTCAAGCCAACACACCATTGGGTTTCAAAGACTGTCCAACCAAGCCAATAAGAAATTGGGTTTTACAGGCTGCTAATGCAACTAGCCAACAACACATGGGTTCCTTGGACTTATCCAGCCAAGCCACACTTGCATCAAACACATAGTCAACCCATTTAATCAAACACAGTCATACACAACTGTTGGATATGAACAGAACGTTCTTGAGAGCCAAAACAAAAATGGCAATTGGGGAAAACAACCCAACATGAGGAAATATGTTTTCAGGAAACGTTCTTGGGCTTCATAGAGGTAAAAACGACCTCATCGAACCCTCAGAATGCAGATCTATTCTCCCATCCGTTGGGCATTACCAAAAACAGAATTTGCAATTAAAACCGGCACAATAAAATGGGGAAAACATCCCTCTAACAACAATTCGATTTTGCAGAGTCATTTATGGCCCTAACGTGGCCAAAACGAACTCAACAACACCCAAAATTCGTGGGTCTCTTCTCCCACTCGCTGGCAACCCAAAAACGAGTTTCCCAGCTTGGAGAAAATAGGAAAAATGCAGAAAAACATGGAGGAGAACTCCTAGCTTCCTCACAGGGGAAAAACGACCTCCTCAAACCCCAAAATTGTGGCCCCTTCCTTCCCATTCGCCCCAGCAACACCCAAAACGCATTATGAGTGTGAGGAAGGGAAGAAAACGACGACCAAACCGTGGAGGAGAGAGCTCCGTCTCCTGCTGCTGCATGAGGGAGCCAAAACTCTATGAGGATGGGTGAGAAATGAAAGTCATGGGTGCATAATGGCTTGGGCATGCTTTCCCAAGCTTTTACTTGCCCCACAAGTCAAAAACACACTTTGCAAAAATGGGTGATCTCCCAAATTCAAATTTGACCTCCATGCCTTTCCCATCCCAAGGAGATAACTTCTTCAACCACTTTTAGATGACTGGGCACAAAAAGACAAAAATGGTATTTGACAACTTTACGGGTTTTACCTTAGACATTTGGATTTTCCCCATAGGCTCAAGGTTTGAATAATTCCCCCTCCCTATTCCTTGTGGAATCATGCCCCCATCTCTTTAACGTTGCGGCGCATAGCTAGTTGTGGTATTTTTATTAATTTGCATTTTACATGATGTCTCAAAACACATTGTGCCTGGCTAGCACATAAACCATCGACATCGATTTTAATCACTGAAACATCAAACACTAAACCCATGGTGGGGCCTTTGCCTTGAGCTCCACACCATGATTTAATACAATATTTACATCATCTGCAATTTAATACCATGGAGTCAAAACCGAGGTGTTACACATTTGATTTACAAGAGCATATGATAATCAAAATACAAAAAAAATATATTTTATTGTTTTTTGTGGGCTCCCTCTTGATCTCTGCATCCTTACTGATATTACTAGAGTCCCTAGGTATTGATCTTGTTTCTTCACTGCAACTTTAACTTGCAAAAATTGAGCTCATGCAATAGGTAGTGAATCCCTACATGGGAAATTACGGTCCCATGCAAACTAGAGTGAATCCTCTTTTGCACTAAAAGAAATACTCTTTCCAACAGTCATCATCTTTTTTTTCGAATGAGTTCTTCATAGTAGTTTCATCTTCTATAGCTATAGAAGCATGAAACCGATCTTTACCCTTTTTCTTTGCTATGCATTGCCTTGTATAATGACCCTTCTATTGATGTATTTGTAACTTCAAAAGATATTCTGATGTATATTATCATTGTATGTTTTTGTACCCCCATTAAGGATATGTGTTAGCCCTTTACGAGATATCTAAATTGTGTCTAGACCTTGAGGTACAACCTCCCTTGTAAGTTGGGGAAATAGTCCCCAATGTAACATCATGTAATATGTAATTGTGGTCTCTCTAGGAGAAGTGGGCCCCATGTGGGATGACATGTAGGCTCGAGTCTTATATTTGGTCAGTAACTTGAAAGGGTATAAATAGGGAGGTGCTCTCCCTCATTTATACACACCTCACACACTCTCTAAGGCACATGAGAGAGAGAGACAATCGAAGGAGGAGAGAAAGATAGCTGCTGAACATTTATTATTACTGCTTTTGATCATCTTACTATTTTGAAGAAGTTTGCGAGGTTTTCTCCTTTATGGTTTCCTCCATGAAAATATTTGTGTCTTGTGTATCTTTTATATCTTATGCATTTTGTTGCACTTGTTATTCCTTCAGATAAAGATCCTAGATAATCTAATCAGATCTTAAGAAAATCTAACATGGTATCAGAGCCTATCCTAAAGAAGGCACTATGCAGCTGCGGGAACTAAAGCTTCCTAGTTGAAGGTGTTCTCTCCACAGATCATCAAGTAAGGAGGGCCATACTAACTTGCCTCAATAGGGCGCATCTATTGGTGGTAGGAGTTTCTGAATCAAATAATTTTCACTATATAGCCGAAATACAACTACAATGACAACTAATGCTAATTAGGGTTTCATGCATGAAAACCTTAGAAGACTGAATTTAGTCATTCTAGCACTTTCGCTATAATGTGAGATTGGAGAAGGATCAGAAGCCAAAAATTTTACAGGTCGAAGATGAATTATTGTTGTACCTTGTGTAAAAGTTTAAGCCCTAGATTCGTTATACTTCAGGAATATCGTTCCTACAAATCAGGGTTCCAGCCTCCTCTAGAATACAGTCATAAACATGTGACCTAGGGAGATTTTCTATATCTCGGTATAAGAAGGTCCAAATGAAATTTCGCAAGATGTTGCAGGTAAATCATGGATTGTAGTTTCTGTGGTACGCTTTCATACCCATAATGTGAAACAATGACATGTGGAAGTCTGTACAAGTCCTATATGTTGAACAATCCCCAAAACAGTCCCATTGGGAGAATCTGAATATGTCCAACTTGGAGAATCCATTTTTGCTCTAACCTATGGAGTTGGAAATAAGACTTATCAGGCTATCACAGTGAGAATTTTCAGATTTTAAGGATATGAAACTTTGGAGATACGTCAAAATCAATATCAGTCATTTCCGTAGAAGAAATTGGAAAACTAGGGATTCCTGTTCCAAGAGCTTCCCTCTATTATTTCCAGAAAAGGAGTACATTGGACAACTCACCTTGAAGAGGCCTATATTTATATCCAATCAGAAGTTTGAAATTCCAAGTTTTGAAAATTAGGGTTTCTCTAACAAACCCTAGATCAACCAGCTCTGGAACTAAGACGGACACCTCAAATCAGTAAGATCTAAATTTTTTCTATTTACATTTGAGGTTCTCATTTCAAAATGACTACTCACACCAGCTTGATGACAAGCTTGGTGAAGATGTCAACTTCTGAGTATAGAAATATAGGACCTCCATGATCCTTGAAGAAATTGACTTGGATTAGTATTTCAGTAAGGAATTTCTAAGAGCCAGAGGGAGATGATGAGGCTAAGGCTAGAGCCAAGAGAATCAATGTAGATTCTATTAAAGATCATCTCATCCCTCATATGTCATCCTTAAATACACCAAAAGGAAGTGTTTGATGCTATGACGAAGAAATCGAAGAAGAAGAAGATATTTTTATAACCACCTTGAATGGCCTCCCAAGATCATGGGATTCATTCATTCGAGCAATGTGTGCAAGAAGGAAGTGATTACCTTCAGCAAACTCTGGGAAGAGTGCATACAAGAAGAATCTAGACTCATAATAAGAGAAGAGAAGATGAGAGCAACTGGAGATCAAGCTCTCACGATTCAAAGAAGATCCCTCAAGCGATAAAGAATATGAAGGACTCAATTCTTCAAGAACCTCTTATCCATCTTAGCATTTGGATAAGAAATTATGTTGTTATGAATGAAGAAGATGATGAAGCTGAAAGCTCAAGAAGGATTCTACCCATGAAACAAATAAAGATAAGTATTCAATTGTCATTTCATGATATTGTTTGGTTATGCATTTGTTTATATTCAGTTGATGTGTTATGCATGTTTGAGTATTTGCATTTATACTACTGAATTGCACATGATGATTAAGTAGTCAGTGATGTTGTACAACATTCCATTACTACTTATTTAGATTAAAACCTCTTTGTTGGCATATTAGGAGCAATACACACTCTTAATAACATTGGGATAGAATGCATCTAGAAGTTACTATACATGATATGGATGAATGTTGTAGCATTGGCTAAAATAGTTGCATGGTTATGTGAGATATATTTGTCACTATTAATATATTTTGGAAATTATGATATGCTTCTAATCATGCAACTAAAATGGACTTGTAGATAATTCCGAAGAACAAGTAGTGACAGTTCATAAGAGGAACGCAAAGCTTCTTGGGTCATAGGCACCATAGCAAAAGAAAGAGCTTTGGAATAATATAAAGAGAATTATAGATCCACCTCAAGAGATGAATACCACCTTGGGCACGATAAATAATCCAAGATGAATAACATTATGACGATACTTCCAAAGAAAGAAGGAGGCCTCATACACACTCTAGTTATGTGACACTATTGATCGACAACATTGATGCAGAGCCTTCTAGCTATGAAGAGGTAGACAAGAAGAAAGGGAAGGAGTCTATGATCAATGAGTACCAATTCAAGAATAATGATGTCTAAGGGAAGTCCGTAGTGTCTTCCATATGGATCTACAAGATCCAACATGCGGTAGATGGAAACATCGTGGGATACAAGGCAAAAAAGAAGGCATAGACTACAAAGAGACATTTGCACTAGTGACAAGTCAAGTATACGTAGAGAATCCACTAGGAGTTGAGACACATGACAGGAAGACTCATGTGTGAAAATTAAATAAGGCCTTGTACGAGCTCAGAAGGCACCCATGCGATAGAACATACAGTTACATAAGGAACTTGAATATCACCTAGAGTAATGAAGATCTTAACCTTTGCTACAAGGTTGAAGATGAAAGCCTATATAGGATGACAAGCTCACATATGGGTGCCAGAAGAACTTTTCAACAATGTTCAAGATAGAGGATCTTGGTATCCAGTGACCCTATATGGATTCATATAATATTAGTAGTAGAGGAATATACTTGTCACTCCATTACAGAATGTTTCAATACATAGAGTACGAAAGGCAGAGGGAGAATGATGCTCCGATTCATAGGGAGTGACTGCAGAATATCCCGAGGTTCAACACGGTACGAAAGGATGGACAACTTACTGATGGCTCTAGGATTTACTAGGAGTAAATTGGATTCCAAACTTTACTTCAAGGTTGAAGGTGGAAGATGAGTGATGCTACTGTTATATGTCGATGACCCGTTCCTGACAAGAAAAGAGGAACTCATTAAAGATGCAAGAAGGAGACTTGCTGCCGAGTTTGAGATGAAGGAATTGGGTATGATGCACTACTTTCTAGGCATGAAGGTGTGGCAGAGTGTGGATGGAATCTCCCTTTGACAAGGGAAGTATGTAGTGGAGATCCTGAAGAGGTTCGGGATGATGGACTGCAAGGCCATGCCACACCTATGTCATCGAACCTGAAGCTATTGAGTGATGCTTCATTAAATACGGTTAATTCCACGATGTATCGTTAGATGATTTGTTCATTGATGTTCCCGATGAATACAAGACCAGACACATGCTTTGATGTGAAGGACCTGAGCCATTTCCTGACGAATTCGAGACATGCTCACCTGGTTGCAAAGCATATAGTGAGGTACCTGAAGGGTACAGTTGAGTATGGGCTCAAGTATGATACATATCAAAAGACTAACTTGCATGGTTACGTTGATTCGGATTGGTAGCGCCACTGAGAAGAAGAGTACCTTGGGTTTCTTCTTTAGTATGAGATCCAATATGGGCTACTAGTTTGGAACGATGCAGTCCTGCATGGCACTAAGTACAACCAAGGAAAAATATGTTGCCACTTGCTCGACTATTTGTGAAGTAGTATGTTTCTTTTGAAAGCCACTATTTATTTCGATTGATCTAACTTGCATTTTTGTAGGATGTAGAGAGGAGCAGTGAAGCTCTAGTATGTGATCCAGATCGAGATCTCTCGAAAGAGGGAGTGATGAGTTCTAGCATAGCCAGTGAGACAAGTTGTATGAGCATAAAATCCTAGTGAAGCTCATAGGTTACTCAGATGTAATCAATCCTATAGGTTGTCCTCAGATGTAATCAGTCTTGGCAAAGCTCACAGGTTATCCTTAGACGTAACCAGTCTTGATGTGATTCTATGCTAGAAATGGCCAAAGTGAAGTTTGAATACTTCAGAGAGAATCTTGGTGTACTTCAGGTCGAGGTTCCTTCCAAGGGGAAGTGATGAGTCCAAAATATGTAGATACACATAAGCCTTTTTGACATGGTGGCAGGATGGGCCTCCCATGGTCATTGATGTAAGTGTTGAGAGCCTTTTTGACATGGTGGCAGTTTGTACCTCCCATGGTTGTTGATGTAAGTGCTGAGAGCCTTTCCGACATGGTGGCAGGCTAGGCCTCCCATGGTCGTTGATATAAGTGTTTTGTTTTGTGTATCTAGGTTGTGCTCCATGTGACGATGAGATGATCTGAAGACAATGAGGTAATAGTAGGGTACACAAGTGTTGCAAGGAATGTAATCAGTCTCGGATCCTCCTTCAGGTTTTGTAGTGGCATATAATCATTCCTGGGAGATCTTGTAGGTTTTGCAAGAGGCGTATAATAAACCCTGAGATGTACCTACTTGATGGCTTGCTCGCAGAGATGATGAAGACCTGGCAGAGGACTAGGCCTACATCCAGCATGAAAAATGGCTGGCACTGTAGATGGATACCTTGTGGAGGACTAGGCCTACATCCAGCATGAAAAGGGTTGGCACTATAGATGAAGACCTGGAAAAGGACTAGGCCTACATCCAGCATGAAAAAGGGCTGGTACTGTAGATTAAGACTTGATAGAGGACTAGGCATACATCCAACATGAAAAAGGGCTGCCACTGTAGATGAAGACCTGGCAGAGAACTAGGCCTACATCTAGCATGAAAAAGGGCTGGCAATGTAGATGAAGACCTAGTAGAGGACTAGTCCTACATCCAACATGAAAAAGGGTTGGCACTGTAGATGAAGACCTGACAAAGGACTAGGCCTACATCCAGCATGAAAAGGGGTGGCACTGTAGAAAATTCTGATGAAAGATAGTATGGTACGATGATTAAATTATAAGAAGATGATGGCAGTAGCTATGATGAAGACTCTATGACTCCTTGATTTGGACGATGCGATGAAGACCTGACGAGATGTGTTGATGATTATGTAGAGAGAGAATACCTTCCTAGTTAAGAGGGAGTGTTGATGTATTTGTAACTTCAGAAGATATTCTGATGTATATTATCCTTGTATGTTGTTGTACCCCCATTGGTGATGTGTGTTACCCATTTACGGGATGTCTAAAATGTGTCTAGACCTTAGGTACAACCTTCGTTGTAAGTCGGGGCAATAGTCCCCAGTGTAACATCATGTAATATGTAATTGTGGTCTCTCTAAGAGAAGTGGGCCCCATGTGATATGACATGTAACCTCAAGTGTTATATTTGGTCACTGACTTGAAAGGGTATAAATAGGGAGGCACTCTCCCTCATTTATACACACCTCACACACACTCTAAGGCGTATGAGAGAGAGAGACAGTCAGAGGAGGAGAGAAAGATAATTATTGAACATTTCTTATTACTGCTTTTGATCATCTTACTATTCTAAAGAAGTTTGTAGGGTTTTCTCCTTTATGGTTTCCCTGATCAAAATATTTGTGTCTTGTGTATCTTTTATATCTTATGCATTTTGTTGTACATGTTATTCCTTCAGATAAAGATCCTAGATAATCTAATCAGATCTTAAGAAAATATAACACCTTCTTGCCACAGTTGTAGCATTTAACCTTCAACATGTCAAAGTATTTATTAAGTACTTTCTTTGGAGCAAATAGTTTCCTCCCTTTCTTCATCTTGTCACGAGGGAAATATTTTCTTCTTTGGTGCACACTGACTTGCTCTAGATTTTACCCTCCTCTTGGAGGCGTCTATGCCACAACCTCTCAAAGTTAGGTTTCTCCTCTCGACCATTTACCATAGCCAATAATTTCTCCCATGTGGATGGGAGACCATCAACAACAGTTTGGAGAAGATCATCTTCATCTATCACTACTCCAATATTAGCAAGTTGATATCTTACTTGGAAGATCTTGGTGAAGAATGATGCCACAATCTTGTCATTCTCCATCTTTAGGTTTTGAAGCTTATCCTTAAAATCCCTCTTTTGAATCAGGGCGTTCTTCTCATATAAGTTTGTCAATGTATCAAAACATTCCTTTCCATTCTTCAACAGAGTGATCAAAAACATCAAATTGTCATTTACCTAATCATAGATGATATGTTTGACCTTGCTTGGTTCTTATTGAGGTTGATGTACCCTACATTGGTAGTATGCTCCTCTACCATTGTAGATACATAGCTATCCAAGTCATATTCATCCAGTATGTTCAACACCCTCACCTTCCAAGTGTTGAAATTGGAAGTGCCCTCAAAACAGTCTTCCTGTAGAACGAATATCGATTCCATGGCTCTAAAAACATTTGCTCAATTCCTCACGATCTACGTAGGATTATAGTTTGCTTTCAAAACTTAGCTCCTTCGTGTCCTAAGCTCTGATACCATGCTGATTTTTTAGCAAATATGAATATCTTTGAACTTTAAAACTTTAATTGCATAGATACCGAACAATAGAATCAATGGAACATTCAATCACACAAATCATTCATCCACAAAACAAGATGTACCCTGGGAAAATCCTCAAATAATGATGAAAAACCCAACAATTCTTCAGAGTATAATATATAGATTATAGAGAATGAATTTTACATAATATCAGATTGCTCGATAAGAGAGAGCATTGAGAAACAAAGAATATTGATCAACTATAATGGAATTTCCATGTTACCAACACAGTAATAACAATCCATAGACTCGTCCATGCAAACTATAGCGAATGGTTGCATGAATTTAGTGCACACATAAACCAATAATTGCGAGTTGCTTCCATGAATAGTTAATTCAATACTTTGGAATCTTCATCATGCATATTATATACACCATGCCTTCATCTTTGACATTAAATTATGCTTAACTGACATCGAAGTGAACTCATCATCTAACTGAAAGCATGATCACTTAGTTAAGAGGATAATATAAGTGTCATGGTGCTTTAACTCAAGTGTCATCATGCAAAACACTTTATTAACTGAAGTGTCATCTTTTGATTCACTTAAGTTTCATCTTTTAGTTTAACTAAAGTGTAAGCCCTTTAGTTAACTAGTCCTTCCTTCTTAAGACTTAGTTAACTATTAATAATTGAATCATGTTGATTGATTTACATTCAAGTGATCATCGTGAGTTCTTTATTTGATTGAAGCACACGTTGAAGATTTAACTAAATTTCAATAATATGAGTTCACTTAGTATCTTTAGGAAATTCGAATTCTCTATGCATTATCTCTTTCTTGCTTATCTCATTATCTTTACTGCATGGTCTAGCTGTGTTAACTTTAGTTATCTAGCATATCATATTATACTCATAATAATTGCCATATGCTATGATCGTATTATGTTACTCTTGGACCATATAGTCATATGCTAAAGTAATTCACTCTAGAGGTGGTCAGTATCTAGAGGAGACTTAATAAATTTATCCATCTCAAATGATAATGGTTAGTAATATATCACACAACATTTATGCTTCAACATGCAAAGCATTTCACCTCTATAACTGGAGGCCCACCCCAAGGGTATCCACTATAGTTGGGGGTCTGCATGAGAATCATAACTTGATATACTCACAAGTTCACCTCTATAACTAGAGGTCCACCTCATAGGTAGCAATATGGGAATCATGACTTGATATTAATCAGAAGTCCACAACCTTGTACTACAAGACTTTACAACATCACCGAATCAACACATCATGATCTAGGACTTGATATTACTCACAAGTCCGACTTGATATTGCTCACAAGTCTAAACAATGACTCATGATGTTGTACATTTAACAATACAAACATATCTTATAATAAGTCAAGATTCAACCAAGATGTTGGTTGAACGAGTACCCATTTGTTGAATGATTTTGCATCCCTGATAAAGAGATAAGGCCTTATCATGATTGTTTTTTAAAATTCCTAATCCCCAAGCAAACATTTTGATCAGATTTCTCTCTAGGCTATAAATTACCCCCCTTCCCCTTCAATTTCCCCTTACAAGTAAATTATTTTTAAGAATACACACACACACACACAAGAGTATAGATCAATATTTCAAAATATTAATGTGAATTCTTGTTTAATGTTGGATTTATGTGGTTGAAATTGTACCATGTCAACACAATCCAATCACCACTGTAGATCCATCTTAACTATGGATCTATAATGCTCCAATAGGGAGCAAATCTCTGGACGTGTAAACTTTATTAGATTGCAAAAACTTGAGGAAAAATGTGCACCTCAAGGGATTTGATCCCTATGGCACATAATAGATCCATATATAACATGTATCTACGTTCATGATGAAACTATATTAAATGAAATCATAAAATATGGATGACATCACTATTATAAAAAAATGTGAATTGCAACGTTTTAAATATAGACAAATTCCATAATATTCATATCTTGGACATAGCTAAATTTTCACTATAGAGATATAGAGAAAGAAGTATGGTTTAAAAGATCCATATAGAGAAAATAGTATATTAGTTTCTTTAGTTTTTATAGTTTCAATTAATTCGAATATATAAATCTCTGTTTTGAACTTTAGATTAGGGTTGGTATTGTAATTTTTTTTACTCAATATTTTATTAGTTTAGTAAATTACTTCATATTTGTGCAATGGATGATGAACCAAGTGATCTTTAAAATTTTGTATGCTTTCCAAGCTGGACATGGATTATGTAAGATTGAGATCTGAGAGCTAGCGTTTTATTTTGTGTGTGTTTTTTAGCTTCCCTTCTGCGACCCCTACCACCATGTCTTCTCCCCCTACCACCATGTCTTCTCCTCTAGTTTCCCACTCATATGAGGTTGGTTCCTTTGATGTGCGATTCAAACTAGCCATATAATCGACAATTGCTACGAGTTCAAAACTGGATGCAAATTCTAAGGCTAGGTTCATTAAGCTCGCTGCAACCCCTGAGGTCTTCCTTTCCCCGACTACGGATAAGAGTGAAATCATGGATTTATCTAAAAAAGGACTGGTAGATCACTTTAAGGGTATTTGGTCATCCCCTTAAGCTATTGAGGTCTAGCTGAATAAAATTTGGAGTCCCTTAATCAAAGTCGAGGAAGTTCAGAATTTTTGTGGTAAGGGTTTTTTTGTTTTTTTGTTTGAGTTCAAAGAAGACAGGGAGATTATCTTAATAATGGGCCATAATTTATGGTCTCAAGGGAAATGTGTTTGAACTGATGGAGTCCCTCCTTTTACTTGCCTCCTTTTACTTGGATAAAGACATACCCTCAACAATTTCAGTTTGGGTCAAACTTCCTCACCTTCCTTTGCACTGTTGGGGGGACGAGGACTTACGAGCTATAAGGATTGCGTTGGGGAATTCCTACAGAACTTCTTTAACTGCATTGCTGAAACCTGCCTCACTAAAATCACCTTTGGAATACCTTTGACAACTACTAGGTTCCCTTCTTCATTCAGGCATTCAAAATTCTTATTGTAACAATCAAGCTTCACCCTATGAGCTTCTAACCAATCCATTCCAATGAGAACATCATAGGAACCAAGCGGTAGAACATTCAGATCTACACACGTGACCAATCCATTCATGACCAATGGACACTTCTCTACCACTTCACTAACCTTTCTCTTAGTTCCAGTGGCTAACTGAACTAACCAAGACTTCCTATGCTTTACTTTCTTAAAAGCACACATATCCACTACTCTAGGGGTAATGTAACTGTGAGTAGAACCAGGGTCAATCAAAATAGAAACAGATTGCTCCGCAATCTTACCTGCTACTTCAACCACAGCTGACTGGTGATCTGCCTGACGGTCCTCCAGTGCTGCATAAATCCTAGGAACTGCCCTTGCTACTTGACCCACTGTTTCTGCTTCTTGAACGTTATAAGCTGGTCTTGCACTCTCATTCTCGAGGGGACAATTCCTGCGCATGTGGGGTCCTCCACATTTCCAACATTGAAGTGGCCCTCTATTCTGTTGTGGATCTTTAGGCTTTTCTCCTGTCACTCCAACTGGCTTACTCGCAGCTTGAGATGGCTGCTTCTGCTGATTCCTGAAGTTAGAAGGTTTGAAACCTTTCTTCCTCTGGTCAAACTTCTCATTCTTCTTGTCCTTCCATGCTTTATGGAAATCCGGCTTACCTTTGCTTTGCTCATAGCAATACTTGGCCTTTCTTATTGCTTCTTCAAGAGTTCTAGGTTCATAGAACTCAATTCTATCTTTGTAAGACTGAGGTAATCCACTTAGAAAATGCTGGACCTTCACTTTTTCATCTCAGATGTACCGGACATACCTCAACAGCTCCAAAAACTTATTAGCATACTCTTCCATGGTCTGCTGTCCCAATCTCAGCTCATGGAATTCCTTAATCTTGTCATCATAATACCTGTCAGAGAGGTATTTCTGCTTGAAATACTTCTTGAACTGCTTCCACTTCAGTCTCCTTTCACTGATTCTCTTCACTTGCTTGAAGTGTTCCCACCAAATGGATGCCCTTCCGTTCATATTGAATATGGCAACTCTTGCCTTCATGTTTCCTGAATAGTCATGCACTTGAAAGTACTTTTTAATACCAAGAAGCCAAGCTTCAGCCTCTTGTCCGGCCTTTATCTCGCCATCAAATGTAGGAGGTTTTGCCTTTTTAAACTCATCACGAGAGCGATCCCTATGGTGTCTCTTTCTTTTTCTTTTATGAGAAGAAAAGCTCGAATCCCCGCTGGATTCTTCAGAATCAGATGACCCACTAGGAGTCCTTCTCCTTCTCCTAGTACTGCTCTTACTGCCTTCTGGTCTTGATGTACCCTGTCCAGAGTCTATCTTCTTATGCAAGTCTGTCAAACTCTGCAACATTGCGGCATTCAGCCGATGCTGCTCTTCTTGGGCTTTAATCAGGCTTCTCATAGTGGCTGCAACATCAGACAGTGTCTCTTGGAATCTCCTTCCATTAGACTCAATGTCATCATTTCTATTACGGGCATTTTCTCCCATGGCATCTTCTGCTCTCTCGCCAGAATTCTGAGCATCATACCCATCTTGGGTTCTCATACTGAACTGCAACTTACTTACCAAACTGCACTACCTGGATCACTGCCCCGGGAAGGTGACTATGTCTCTGCAAATGTGTTAATAACAACACAATTGTTAGATGCATACATTGATACAAATCAACATTACTTACCTTCTCTTGGAATATTCATAAAATAACAAATTTTCCCAACATAGAATTTTCTTCGTCAAGGAATAACTGTCTGAGGGGGACGACGGGGGTCAAGGGGGCTTTCCCCCTTGTGGCTTTTGTAAATTATTGAATTTCGCGCAATCTGGCGCATTAGCTCGCTGCCAATTTCTCTTATTTTCAACCCTGAAATTCCCCTGAAAAACAGTCAAAAATCCGTCTAAAAATAGTTGAAATCTGCTGGAAAAAAAAAATCTCGTGGAAAACTCAAATTTTTCCCTGTGTAAATCGGGTGTCAGCTGACTCTCTGATCGGGTGGTCTTCATGTAGGTCTTCATCAGCGCTTATATTTGACACTTAATTCAGAATGGCCCGCGCAGCTCTTACATCTGACCTCATCCTATCAGAAAGGCATGCCCAATACTCACATTTGACCTCATCCTATCAGAAAGGCCCAACACTCACATCGCGCCAGAATGGTTCAACACTTATATATGACCATGTGCAAGCACACCGCATCGGAAAGGCTCTGCACTTACATCCGACCATGTCCGAGGACATCGCATCAAAAAGGCTTAGCACTTATAGTTCGAACATGCTCGAAAGCACCGCATCAAAAGGGCTCAACACTTATAATCGACCATGCTCGAAAGCATCGCATCGAAAGGGCTCTGCACTTATATTCGACCATGCTCGAAAGCACTGCATTGGAAGGGCATGCACTCACATCTGATCATGGAGGAACTAATCCTACCATTGCATCAGAATGGCCCCCAGTCTCAGACTGAGCTACCTGGTAACTGACCAGGTGCCTCCATTCCCAGAATGGCAGTTGCCCTTACATCTGACCTACTCGTCCAAATGGCCAACACTCNGCATCAGAATGGCCTCCAGTCTCAGACTGAGCTACCTGGTAACTGACCAGGTGCCTCCATTCCCAGAATGGCAGTTGCCCTTACATCTGACCTACTCGTCCAAATGGCCAACACTCACATATGAAATGGGAGGAACTTAATCATTTATCCATGACAAAATGGTTCAGCCCTTACATCTAATCAAGTGGGAACACATCCCTCTCTCACATCAAAATGGATTCTCAGTCCTAGACTGAGCTTTCCTGGTAACTGANAGCCATGACAAAATGGTTCAGCCCTTACATCTAATCAAGTGGGAACACATCCCTCTCTCACATCAAAATGGATTCTCAGTCCTAGACTGAGCTTTCCTGGTAACTGACCAGGCACCTCCATTCCCAGAATGGCAACAACACTCATATCTGATCACTTAGGAACCAATCCTACAGTCACATCAGAATGGCTCAGCACTCATATTTGACATGTAAGGAGCCAAATCCTCTCACCATGACAGAATGGCTCAGCACTCATATCTGACATGTAAGGAACCAAATCCTCTCACCATGACAGAATGGCTTAGCCCTTACATCTAACCATGGAAGGAACTTAATCCTCTCCCATGTCAGAATGGATCACGAAATCATCACTTCCCTTTGGAGGGAACATTGATCTGGAGAACACCAAGCTTCTCCCTGAAGTACTCAAACTTCACCCTAGCCAATGGATTCATCAATACATCAACTATCTGATCGTCCGTCGCAACATACTGGAGCTTCATTTCTCCCCTCTGCACCATAACCCTAATATAGTGATACTTGATCTCGATATGCTTCGACTTGTCATGGAACACTGGATTCTCTGACAACTTCACACAAATCTAGTTTTCACAATGTATACAAGTAGCATCCAACTGGAGATCAAATAAATCAGACAGTATCTTCCTCAGCCATATTGCCTCACAACTAGTTGAACAAGCTGCAACATACTCTGCTTCAGCTGTACTCA
>LPNX010146349.1:7079-56512 GCA_001517045.1 Pseudotsuga menziesii
AAAGCAAACTTACAGAATTGTTTTATTAATAGAAACAACAATTACTTATGCTGGTGCCTCTCTCTGATTTCAATAAATGGAATTGCATTTGTAGTATAGCCTCATCAAATAAGGTTCGATAAATTATCTCATTGCAACAAAATCTTAGGAAAAACAAAGAATTCAAGCATAAAAGCATAACAATATTTGGGGCAAAATGAATATATGCTCACAAAATTTGGGGGCAAAATGTTGGAGACCCAATGCAGGCTCAGTTTCCTATGTAATTGACATCCTTGGTGTCAGTTCACTCCTTAAATGATGGCATGCATCAGTTGTCTTTATACCACCACTATGGCATGTTTCTTATTTTCTGCTAATCAAGATGGTTATTATGTATTGTAATCTTTTACACACATCAGTACAAAATTATTCATTCCTTCTCTATGTTTTCATTATTTTTCTGTTTTGCAAGCTGTGTCTTCTCTCTTGCTAGCTAGATCTTTTTGTGCAAGTGTTCAACACTCATCTACATGGTATTAGAGCTCTGCTACTAGGACAAAGGCGCACCAACATTTTTTATTTGCAGGTACAGAAGATTGAAAATCGTTGGAAGAATGGAGTTTCCAAAGGAAGCTATTCTCACACCATACAATTATTTTGCATGGGAAGCAAAGATGGAGATCTTTCTTTGAAGCAGAGGATTGTATAGGATTGCGATGGCCACGGAGGTTGAGCCTACAACAGCCATAGAAAAGTTCAAATACCTCAATTGGATGGATGAGGCCTATGGAGCCCTCTGCATGAACATCTCCCCTGAGCTGCTTTTCCATATTTCTTCTTGCAAAACTCCCAATGAAGTTTGGACCACCATGAAAGGACTCTTTGGCAAGCAAGATGAGATGAAAGGCCACATGCTCGAAGTGGAGTTGCTCTCTTTGGATCCACGAAGCTTCGACAATATATAGGATTTCTTCACAAGGTACAAGGATTTGCTGCTGCAACTCAAGGGTTGTGGGGTTGATAAATCTAAGGAGGAAAAACAGACGGTTCTATCCATCCTCTCCAAGCTTGGACCGAAATACTCTGTGTTTGTCTCCACGTTTCATTCAGTGAGGCTCACCTTTGGTAAGAACTGGACCATGCCCACTCTTGATGCTTTTATTGAATCTTTGTCTCAGGAACAAGACAAGCTCATCAGTATGGGAAAAATCAAGGGCTCCAAGGCACATGCTCTTGCTGTGCATGATGGCAGTCATAACCCAAAACAAATATTTAAATCCAAAGACAAAGGAAAGGCACATGCAAATCCAAAGAAGGAAGGGAACACCAAACCCTTCAATGATTCCTCCTGATCCAAACTTGAAAAATGGAAGAAAATGGAGAAATGCACATACTGCCAGAAAGGATTCCATCCAAAATCCTCATGCATGAAGAAGCAGATAAATAAGATGGCCCAGATACTTTAGAAGCACAACCTTGGGGATCACATTCCAGAGGTCACCAAGAAGCCGCCTAAAGATCAAGCTCCCGGGAAAGGTAACTCTAGCCATGCTTTGATTGCCATTAATTCATCTCCCTATGCGTGGATTGTAGATTCAGGTGCATCTCACCACATGGATACCACCAAGGAAGCCTTCTCTTCATTGGATGCATGCAAAGGTCCTCCTATACTCATGGGGGATGAGTCTCTTGTTGATATCACTGGCAAGGGCAGAACTGAACTCAATCATGGCAGATTTGAGGATGTGCTACATGTTCCAAAACTCTCAGTGACTCTTCTCTCCGTCTATCAGATGACGCATTCTGGCACCGGAAAGAGAGTTGAATTCACTCTTGATGCTGTGAATATCTTCGACATACAAAGCAACTCTAAAGTTGCCACTGGTGAGGTAAATCATAGATCCAGGCTTTATACATTTTTTGAATTCATTGAACCAGATTATGCCGTATTACTTACACATGCTGATGATAGTAATAGGTTATGGCACGAAAGATTTGGTCATCTTAATTTCAGATACATGCAGCAACTCTACAGGCAGGGAATGGTCATTGGCTTGCCTAACATTCATTTTTCAAAAGGAGTTTGTCAAGGATGTGTTATTGGCAAACATCCTCAAGAGAAGTTTGAAAAAGGGAAGGCTAAGAGGGCCTCCTCTCCCTTAGAGCTCATCCATAGTGATTTGATGGGACCCTTTCCTCATTTGTCCATCAACAAGGCGAGGTATGTTCTTACATTTATTGATGATTTCTCACGTTATACTTGGGTATATTTTCTCAGGCAGAAATCCGAAGTTTTTGAGCATCTCAAAGACTTCAAAGCACTTGCAGAGAATCAGTCCATGAGAAAGATCAAAATCCTCCGCACAGACAATGGGGGGGAATATGTGAACAGGAATGTTCAAACTCTTTGTTCAGAGGTTGGTATACAGTTGCAACATACAATACCATACACTCCAAAGCAGAACGGAGTGGCTGCGCGGAAGAACACATCCCTCAAAGAGATGGCCTCTTGCATGTTGCATGCAAGGTCTCTTCCTTCTAAACTATGGGCTGAGGCACTTAACTGTGCCAACTACATACAAAACATATCTCCTCATAGATCTGTCAAGGACGTGACTCCTCTTGAGGCATGGAGCGGTTGCAAACCTGAAGTCACCCACTTCTGAATATTTGGATCTCATGCATGGGCCTGCATACCCTCTGAAAAGAGGAAAGCATTAGATCCTCATAGCACTGCATGCATATTTGTGGGATATTCCAATGATGTGAAGGGTTACAGGTTGATTAATTCCTCTACAGACAAGCTCTTTATTGAGCAAAGTGTCCAGTTTGAGGAAATCCCCTTGCATGCACCATTGGAGTCACATGCAGAGACTTTTGTTCCTCTACCTCCACCACACATCCGTGATGATGAGTCCACTCATTCAGATCATGATTCATATTTGAGTTCCGAATCTAACGGAGAACATGAGCATGAATATGTTGATTCACCTCCTTTCTCCCCTGAGAGAACAAGGAGCTTAAGAGAGATATATGCACAGACAACTCCACAGGATGCAGGTGACCTTGTGGGGGATTGAGTGGATCCGAGGAAGCAATCCCAGTTTGAGGAGCCTTCTCATGCACTCACAACTACTGAACTAGTGATTCCCATGCATTGTTACATGGTTCTCTCTTCAGACCCACAGGCCTATGTAGAGGCTGCAGGGAATCCCCTCTGGGAAGCTGCTATGGAGGATGAGTACAACTCTCTCCTCGAGAACCAAACTTGGGATTTGGTGCCACTTCCTTCAGACAGGAAGCTTGTCAGATGCAGATGGGTCTACAGGACCAAGATGACAACAGACAGACAGATCAACAGATACAAAGCCAGGATAGTTGCCAAAGGTTTTCAACAGGTTCATGCGTTAGACTATGATGAGACCTTTGGTCTAGTAGCAAAGATGGATTCCATTCGATTGGCACTTGCCATTGCTGCATCTAGGAAGTGGGAAGTCCATCAAATGGATGTGAAGAATGCATTTCTTCACGGTGATCTCTCTGACGAGATCTACATGGAGCAGCCACAAGGCTTCATACAAGATTGACGAAGTCTCTCTATGGCCTTAAGCAAGCCTCGAGAGCATGGTATGCCAAGATGGACTCCTACCTATTGGCCCAAAACTTTGTACGGCGTAAGTCAGATCCGAATGTATACATGCTTAGGACAACTGACTCAATTATGCTACTAATTTTATATGTGGATGATTTGTTGATCACTGGCAGCTTGACTTCAGCACTTGCTACAGTCAAGAGGATTCTACATGACAGGTTTTTGATGACGGACATGGGTCCATTACATTTCTTCCTTGGTCTTGAAATCAGTGACGATGCCTCAGGCATCAAACTATCTCAGGCCATGTATGCTCGAGATCTTCTAGAGCGATTCCATATGACAGACTGCAATCCTACATCGACTCCTTTCCTATCTGGGGTCAAACTTGAGGATGGCAAGAGCACTCCATTGGTTAACAAAACTCTGTAGAGACAACTAGTGGAGAGCTTGTTGTATCTTACACACTCTCGACCAGACCTCTCGTATGCAGTTGCGGCAGTCTCTCAGTTCATGCAGGAGCCACATGAGCTACATTGGAAGGCTGCCAAGCAGATCCTTCGATACGTACATGGCACCATCACCTTTGGGATTCACTACGTAGTAGATTTTGCATTGGATCTCATAGGATACACTGATTCTGACTGGGCTGGCAATAACATTGATTGCAAGTCCACATTTGGGTACTCACTCAGTCTAGATTCAAGGCCAATTTGTTAGTCGAGCAAGAAGCAGCTGCTATTGCTCTATCTTCATCCGATGCCGAATACAAAGGGGTAGTCAACATAACCGTTCAAGCTTTGTGGCTACAACATTTTCTCACTGACTTGGGCATCCAGTTCCACCGGCCTACTGTCATCTGGTGTGACAACCAGAGCACTCTAAAGTTCTGCAGAGATCCAGTACAGAGGCAGTGGATGAAGCACATAGAGATCCACATGCACTATATCAGAGATTTGGTGCACGAGTGGATCATCGACTTGTAGTTTTATCCTTCAGCTGAACAGGCTGCCGATATCTTCACCAAGACCTTCACTGCGCAGAAGTTCCACTCTTTGCCCGATCGTCTTGGAGTGAAGGACACAGTTGCCTAGCAACTGTCTTTTTCTTCTTTTGCTAGATTGTATCTTGAGGGGGGGTTTTTCCCATGAGGTTTTCCCTCTTTCCTCATTTTATTTCAGTGTTCATTAATTGCATTGTTTTTGGGTGACCTATTATGGCCTTAGTTGCCGGGGCCATTTCTTTATTACCCCATAGTAGTGTTCAATTTCCTCTGTAACTAACAACCTTGGTGTCAGTTCACTCCGTAACTTATGGCATGCATCAGTTCTCTTTAGACCACCACTATGGCATGTTTCTTGTTTTCTGCTAATCATGATGGCTATTATGTATTGTAATCTTTTACACACATCAGTACATAATTATTCATTCCTTCTCTATGTTTTCATTATTTTTCTGTTTTGCAAGCTGTGTGTTCTCTCTTGCTAGCTAGATCTTTCTGTGCAGATGTTCAACACTCATTTACACAAAATGAATATTAGCTCACAAAATGACAAGCATAAATACATAACAATATTTGGGGCAAAATGAATATATTCTCACAAAATTGAATGTAAATTTACACTTATCAGGCATTCGACTTTCGACTTCTCTGCTATTCCGATCTATAGATGAAGGAACTCTGGTTATGATCGAGCAAGAGCTTAGGTATTGAAATAATTGAAAAGTATGTCCTCCTTGAAGCTGTTGCTACGACTATGAGTCTATGACCATTTGAAGCAAAGATCATCACAATTTTATTGCTCTGTAGCTGGCATTTCTTCTCATCCGTGACCTTGATATCGTTGAAAGAAACTCGGGCATGATCAGCTTGTTTGTGCATCGACATATTTGGGTTGTAGCGACTTCTGACATAGTCTTCTGGAATATAAACATCCATTGCCAGATCCATGGATCAAAACCTGCAGGCTGTTGCTGGATGGAATTTATCAGAAGTAAGGAAAAGGGCGAAGCTGTGATAAAAGCTGAGTTAATTAAGAACACCATATCTTCAGGATGACGCAGGAAGACTGAAATCAGAGTGATGTAGCAATCAGCTTTTGACGGTGAAATCGAATGCAGTTCAACTGAAAATGTGTGGTGTACGATGGGCCGTGAGGTATAAGTAGAGAATGCAAAAGCAACCGTAAAGTTGGGAAGAAGAAATTAAGTCTGATTATTCTTGAAACCTGAGTGCCTTCCCAGTGCCCACATGGCCACGGATTGTTGAGTAAACAGTGGGTTTTTTTTGGGGGAAAAAGAATGGGGTGCTGCAAAAATAAACGGTGGGCTTATTTTATTTGTTTGGGCAACAACAATGAAAACGGGGAGCTGAAAGGTAAAAAGTGGTAGCTAAAAGGTTAGCGTACGTCAATTCAGATATAGAGTGACTTCCATTCACGAGAAAAGAAAGATGCGGCTTCCATGGAATTGAAGTGGCAAGCCCCACGTGGCAAAAATCAAGTCCCTTTTACCGTCACAACTACTAAACGTCAAACCCTTTGTTTTTCAATTTGATACGCAAAGAGATTTTAATGAACAATTGATGTGGACCCTGGTCTAAAATTTAGCCAACAAATGATCTCATTGTCTAGACCCTCCATAATGTGTATGATGTTATGATTGACAAATTGACCCATAGCTATATGGAAGCTTGGTGGTTCAAGCAAATTGATTTCTTTGAGAAAGAAGTAGTGAATTAAAGGTTGTCAATCGTGTTGGATGCAAGACAACCACGCCACTTTTGAAGTGTTTTGGGTAGAGTTTCCAATGGTATTGTTTGAATGGTTGGTAGGCTTGGAGAACATTTTTGATAGGTTTCGAAGATGACAAAAAGGAACTTCTAGAACTCGGTTGTATTAAGGAGATTGTATGATGAAGTTACAAAAAAATGTTGAGTTTTAGTTTAAGAATACAATGAAGGTTATATTATTGAGTTCACAAGGGATATGACATAATTTTATTTAATAATACATGAATAGTTTAAGAAGCGAGGTCCTAAAAGGTTGATGAAGGAAAATGTAACTTAGGAAAGATGTTTTTCACATAAGAGGATTAAATTCCCTTCAATATTTCAACCATAATAGCATAAACACTTTCTCTCTAGGGTGATATGGGATGGAGCTAATGAAATTGAATAATTGAAGAAGGAAGGTGCCATGGAGGAAGCATGGGATTTAGAGAGAGAGATGAATCAACTTTGAACAAAGACTAATAGAGAAGTGACAGCTAAAAAAATGTGAGAGGCTTGTTCAAGAGAGGAAGTACTAAAAAGAATTATTAATGAAGAAGGAAATACCAAAGGACATCTTAAGGATTTGGAAGGGTTGCAAAAATGAGAAAATAAATTCGGTTAGTGTCTGAGGGACTGGGGATTTTTGGAAGGGTTGCAAAAATGAGAAAAAAAATTTGGTTAGTGTTTGAGGGACTGGGGATTTGTAGCATATGATAATATAGAGAGCATATAGGATGGCGGAGTGACATTTAAAGAGTCATAGGATCCAACAAAAAGATAAAGCAAAGGGGAGCATGTTGACTCAGATATATTGGAAATGGTACTTTTGAAGTTGCATTAGAGGGGAATGCAAATTGAATCATAGAGAAGGGCATGATCATTGAGTCACAAGTGCAAGGGACACTTGGTGGTGTGTTCTAGTTGTTTGATCAAGAAAAAGGACAAGCAACATACACGGTACGACCTAATGATAGTAGTGTTAGTCTAGAACAATCACCACCACTGTGCATATTAAGAAAACTGAGGTAACTATTGTCAACATATTTATATACCATAATAGTTGACATTAAATTCATCAACCCAGGGATGTAAACTTTGAGGCACTGACACCATATGCATGATTGAAATGAAAGCTGACTCTATCCTCCTAATTAAAGAAATCTTCAAAGCATTCAAATTATTAACTCATACATTCATGCTTGCTCCAATTCTTCAAAGTAAACTATCCTATTTATCACGATTCCATACGCTACTTGAATTATAAACATGAATCATACATTTCAGAACCACACCTGTCTTTTCAAAATTCATCACTATGTTTTTATCCCTTGTTCAACACATTCTGAAATTAGCCTTGATAGTCACACACTTATGCATCTATTACAAGTACTGCTTTCTTGAGATATTATTTTGTTAACTCAACATTCTGTAACTATATCAATGAAATTTCTCCATATCCCAACATATCTATTCATATACACAATGATGCAAGTCTGATTGTACAATTCCACTCTTTTCTAAACCCAAATTTATGCAAAAGACATAAACTAAACTTTGATTGTTTCTCTCAAATAAAGCTGGAAGTAAACTTGACAGAAAATTACATTCTATAGCAGAACTTCATGAATAAAAATGCACTCAAATCAATGTTAAAATGACATTCTAAATAATCTCAAATCTACAATCAACTTCAAATTACTATGCCTAACGATGCATTGCAAACCTGGGCAAGGGGGCCTTCCTATCCAAGCTGCATAGAGTATTTGAATCTTAGATTAACTCATAAGAAAACATGATCACAGATAACCAATTGCACGAAGATATGCACACGAAGAAGTACTCCTTTATTTATTCAACCAATAGTTCATTTAGCACATTCTTTGCAGCCTGATATGCTATGTCTTGTACTATCTATTATATTCCCGTCTACATTCTATCCACACACCTGCACCCTCCTACTAGTTATACACTTACATCAAGTCTGAACAACCTGAAACAACTTCCCCAATTTTATAATTCATTCAAACAACTCATAAACAACCAACCCAGAAAATGCAATTTTGCAAAAAAATTTGGAAAAAGCCCCTTTGATATCTCTTTGGTGGTTGCGAATTTGGTGAAAATATTTCTGGGTTTTGTAGGTGGATATTTTGTCTTCAAACCGATTAGAATATTTGGATAGATATGCTCCCATGTGCACAAAAATCGAGGCACAATATGTCAGTTTAGAAATATTGACTACTAAAAAATTGGGTACCTAATTGAGTGTCGGATCAGGTACTGGAACATATACCGAAAGTGCAGAGTTCTGAATTTGATTTGCATTGCTGGTTATTTATGAATATTCCCATTGAGTGATCATCCTTGAAACATTCTCACTCTTCTCATCCTAGTGCTGGAACATCAACATTAGTACAAGAATTCATAGTATAATATTATGAGTGAGATTTTGCATTAAAAACTCTCAAAACTTAATTAAAAACAAGAGAACTATTAAAGACAAGTTTTGGGCCTTTAGATATCGTTTTGGGTCAATGTTTAAATCAAAGTTATACAAAATGACTGCCACAAAGATCACTTCATAGAGGGCATAAAACTTGATGAAATTTGGGTCCAAACAATTATTAATCTTTATTCTAGTTCTAATTTAAAAGAACCTCCTAACAGTGGTTAGGGGAATAACATTGGTGGAGAACAAAGTGTAGGTGGAAATATTAGTAGTAGTAGTAGTAGTAGTAGTGCAATAAAATGAATTTTGATTCTAGTTAAAGTGGAGGAACTAGTATAATTGGTCAACAAGGTCTACATAGTTTCATTTTAGTGATCAAATAGAACAAGGGTGCATCATGTGTCAGATAAAGGGTCTAAAAGTGAACAATTTTCCCTTTCTAAGAGTCGAGTTGTAACTCCTAATTCGACATCACTACTTACTAGATTCCTAGTTAATGTGGCTAGTAAATAATGTGAGATCTGTAGAACCTATGGCCACCCCTCACAACTATGTATAATGTTGCAGAAGTATACTCCTACGCCAACTACCATTCTTTGTGACTTATGCAAGAAAACACTCATCCACAAAAAACTATAGTGCCTTATAGGCAATCATTGAGCCATTCAAGAGGAGTTACATTTGAGTGGAGGCAGAAAAATTTGGACCTATCAAAAGAGGGTGTCAAGGAGGATATGGTAAATGCTACAAAGGTGGATACAAAGTAGGTAGGAATGGTGTTTGCATAGGCCCATGGGATGTTACTATTGCAATGATATAGGACATAAATCCCAATATTGTTCACAACTAAGGAGAATGCAATATGGTCAATATAAGGAAATAAGTCATTTGACATAGGACTATCCCAATCTAATAGCCAAATGGGAGACAAAGACGAGGAAGATGATAGAAAACCTTGTAAATTATGAACCATGGAACATCACTAAGGTAGGGGACCCTAAAATTAGTGGTAACAATGAGAGGACCTTGATGAGAGCTAATGACTCTCATCAACAACCTCCCCACATTGGAACTTTGTTCCTATGGACTTGTCATGTCCCCATAATTTTTAGGGTTTAAAAATTGCCTAAGCCACCTTAGGAAAAATTATTAATGGTGACAAATAAGGGGAAAATGCCTAAGCATGGTTCCTAAGGATTAATTAAAATTAATTGGAGCCTAAATAATATTGCCTAAGAATTGTTAATGGGAAATGTGACCACCAAAGTCCCAATTCGAGTTTATGGAGGAGAAAATAATTTAATTGGGAAATATTAGCCAACAATATTATGCACAAGTTTATTTTATTCATGTTGGTCCAAAATAATAATTATTTGTGGATGATGGGGTCATGATGGCACTTAAGATGCTTATCCCATGCATTGAATGAGTTTAATAAGTCAAAGCGACACCTAGGAATAATTGTTTTGGACCAAATGGGATGCTTATTCAATGTATTTGGCCATTTCCTTAAAACATGAAAACTAAGTGTAAATAGGGGAAAGAAGGGGCCAAAGTGGTTGGAAAAAGGAGGGAAATGGTCAAGTAGGTTAGAGGGCTCACTTATGGAGGTAGTGGGACAATTATGGGCCATTAATAACCACCTCATGCATGGTTAATAGTTTTGGTGTGCTCCATGGTATTTTCCCATGGGATTGGCTAAGTGGGAAACTTGGTCAAAATGTATTGAGGAGCATGGTTTTTTTGTCCCCATGGTATTTTCCCATGGTTTTGAAGTTTATATGAAGATATATAACAAGAGCTAGTGCCATTCAACAAGGTTGTCGATATTTTGTTTGAAATTCTATTGAGAGTTTGATTGAGCAAATTCTTGGGTGATGCGCCCCTTATAAGTAATAGGGAGATGTGCCCCTCTGTTCATGCGATTGAGGAGTGAATTACTCAACTTCATTCATTGAGTGTTTATGCAATTATTTACAGTCTTATTCATTAAATATGTGTGGTAGTAGCAAAACATATGCTACAATTTGCTAGTATTGCTTATTTTCAATGTTTTAGAGGGTATTGTGAAGCATTTGGTGTTGTGGAAAAGCCATTGGGAAACTTGGGTTGTGTCAAGCCATTAGGAAACTTGGGTTGTTTCAAACCATTTATAATGTATTTGGACTCTCTACAGTACTGCCATAATAAATCTTCAGTTCTGATTTTGCATTTTTGGTCTCATGATCAAAATTTAATGTACCCATAGTCAATGTACCTCCTATTTTGACTAGTTTTGGTAAAAATGCTATATCTTGATATTTGTGTGCCCAAACTGAATTCCACGAGTTTCTATAGTTAGCTAAGATAAAATGGACCCAAAAACCCCTTCAGATATAGAATTTTGGAGCCTTTACTTGCATTTGTGTCAGTTGGAAACTAGGCAATTGCATAGTCCCAAATTGGGGAATCTCACTCTTGAAGATCCAATATACCAAATCGACCTCTAAAGTATTTGCAAACATTATTACTGCACAATCTGTTATAATAGAGACTAGAGACCAATTCCAAAACCATTCCTTGATTTCCAGATACTTCAACCTATCCGGAAGACAATTGCTAGTCCCTGTCTCCTTAAGCTAGTGGGAGGATCTAGTTTGCACATGTCGTTGTACCCAAGTATCCTTGGAGTAGACTTCAACAATCACTGATTTTGAAACATAAATGGTCCCAATACCTTGTGCAAAGGATTCTTGAAACTAATGTAGCCCTTGTTTTCCTTCCTTACATTGGTGTCTTCCTTGAGTCTTTGGGTTAGTGTGTCGATTCCTTTTTTGGGTCTTGGATTTGGTGTACTACATTGGTATTACAACTTATCCACTTTGGTTGAGTTTTTGAGTTGGTGTGTCAAATTTCCTAGTTTGGTACATCATAGTGGTATCATAGCATGGTCCTTGCACCTATGTATTGGATCATCAATTGAAGAAGAAAGTTGCAGCCATGTCCTAATCTAATAGTGATGCCTATTATCTCTCTGAGTACTTGAGAGCGAATGACAAGGATTTGAAAACTTTTAGGAGATCGAATGAAGAGGATTCGAAATATTTCATAAAGGAGGTTACACATATCCTTGATGAGGGTCGCATCCAAAGGTCTTTTGGTGCTAGAAAACGTAAGGAGGAGCATAATTCATTCTAAGGTGACTTGGAAAAAGTTCAAGATCCAATCCTTACTAGTGAGGATTGTAGAAATGAAGAAGAAGAATCCACCACTTATGCTACTACTGATGATCAACCAAAGGACACTCTTATTGTCGATTTGGAGAGTGCAGTTTACAAATTACTTTTACCAAAATAGAAGGCGATCTAAATACCATTTTACACATCCATTTTCTGGAATATCAAGAATGTCCAGTGAGTGGATACCACGTAGGCAATGAGATCTTTGTAAATGGATTTTATTTTATTTTAGTAAATGCACTTTCCATGTAATTGTGGCAACCTAACGAGGAGCAGTATAAGCGTTCACCAAAACGCCCCCGACTCGCCGGAATCCGGCAGAGAATATTTTGCTGAAACAACGATTTCAACGTTTTAAATTACAATTTGGGCAATCTGGGTCGTTTTGAAATAGGCCATTTCGTATAGATCAACTAAATCTAATCGCAGAAATTTTTTAATTGAAAAAATAACACTTTCCGTTAAAAATCTAAACCGGTTTCTATACAAAATTCACCGGCAAAGCGGGGCGTTTTGGTGAAATTTTAGACAATTTCCCAATAAACTAAGTGCTTTTGAGCTTCACAAATACTTAACGTCAAAACCCTTTTTCCAAGTTGATACGCAAAAGAATTTTGGTGAACAATGCCCATGCTCTAATTTTGAATTGATTTCGATTCTCAGTTGAGTTTAACTGTGAAGTGTTTTGAAGTTTTTCTTCATACTTTTCATTAGATTAAGGATTTCATAATTTGAAGAAATATTCTTTATTAAACTTTAGTCGTTTGATTTTATATTAGTGGGAGGAGTTGAATTATATAATAATTTTTTTTAAAATTAGTTTTAATATTATAAATGTAATAATACAGTAAAATTATAAAATATGATTTTCTTTAATATTTGAATTGTGATATGAAAATCTTTTTCTGTAATCACTTTAGATTATTTTTTAGTGATTATTATTTTCATACTGTGGATGTGGCAAGAAGTTATGTCGATTTGTTTGTGGAGAATCCCTTAGCTCCTACATACATTCGTTCAATATCTTCGTTTGAATTTCTAAAGGATCCTCTAAAGCTTCTTAGACCTTGGTTTCTTTTAGAATCCCCATCAAAGTTTAGTTTAACAAATATTGATGGGGTGGCCTCCATAAGGTTGGGCTTCTTGAGTGGTTGCTTGTTAATTTCAAGAGATAAGAATTTTTTTGATATGTAGAATCCAATATTTTAGAGTATATTTCTTTCATGGTTTGTGTCACGTCCCCATACCCCATAATGTGGATAATTTAAAATTTTTGCTTAAAGAACCTCTTTGTTCTTCTGATTAACATCGGGTATGGACGTTAACCTATTCCCCAACCTTCATCTCAAGGTTAGAACCACTATACCAGTCGTTTCATCTTGCACTTATCCATTCTACGTCCAGAATGGCCATTTCTGAACTAACCTTGCCCTTTCCGCACTGCCGACCTCAGAACTTGGAAGTCAGAACCTCAAGGTTTTGATGAAGCGAAAGGTCTAACTTTCTTTTTCCGCCCTTCCGCACTTCTGCCTTTTGCCTCCAGAACTCGGAAGTCAAAACTTCAACATTCAGACGAAGCGAAAGATTCGACTTCTGCCTTTCACACCTCTGCTTTCCGCCTTCTGGCCTCGGAACTTGGAACTTGGAACTTCAATAATTCGACGAAGCAAAAGCATCAACTTCCGCACTTCCACACTTCCGCCTTCCACCTTGCGGCCTAAAAAATTCAACAATTCGACGAAGCAAAAGCTTCAACTTCCGCACTTTCGCTTTCTTCCTTCAGGCCTCGGAACTTGGAAATTGAAACTTCAACAATTCGACGAAATGAAAGCTTCAACTTTTGCCTTCCGCACTTCTGCTTTCCGCCTTTCGACCTTAGAAATAAAAAATCAGAACTTCAACAATTCGACGAAGCGAAAGCTTCAACTTTCGCCTTCTGCACTTCCACTTTCCGCCTTCCGACCTCAAAAATCGGAAATCAACGAAATGATACATGAACTTGTGAATCTTCTGCTTTTCGCCTTCTGCCTTTCCACTGCATAACTCGAATCGCGGAAAACCAATCCTCGGTCTTGATTGACTTTCATTCTCATGCCTTCTGCCATCCGCCCTTCCGCTACAGGGCTCGAAAATCGGGAACTTACACTTTCAAATAAACCTTTCTTTGTCCTTCCAACTTCCCCCTTCAACCTCGGACTTCAGAAATCAGTACCTTAACCTTTCCTTAGAATTTTTCTGTGCTTTTCCACTTCCCACTTCCCACCTTCCGTCAATGGATCATGGGAATCGGAAAGTCACCCTTCTAACTTTTCTCTTGTTTTCTTCCTTTCATATTCCTCCTTTCGCAAGCGGATCCCAGAAATCAGAAATCCCACATTCTGCTCCGATGGGAATTCTTTCTCCCGCCTCCCGCATTCTGCCTTATGCTGCGGATCCCGAGGTGCAGAAACACAACTAATCTGCCCAATTCAGCTGTTCCTTTCCGGCTTCCAACTTACACCTCTCCTAGGCGGATTTCAAAGGGCGAAAACACTTAGTCAAAAGTATTCTGACCTCTGCAACAGGCTTTCAGCCTCCATGAACTTAGGAAAATATGCATAAAAACATCTAAGCCAAAAACAAAGTTAAAATGGAGGAAATATACACAAGTAAACTTTTACTTCATCATCATTAACCATTCAATCATGAACATAACAATTCATAGGAAAATACATTGCATAAGCAACATAACAAGAATACTTATCTTGAAGGATGAAGTTGTCCAGCAACTAGATATGTACCTGCAACATTCCACCCAACCATAGGCCAGTGTGTTCTTTAATCTCTCAACACCACTGCCTCTCACGAGCTGGGCATGATTCCACAAGGAACTAGGGAACAACATACTTACACACAGCCATATGTTTAACACACAGTCAAGCCAACACCTAGTTGGACTTATCAGACTGTCCATCCAAGCCAACACCTAGTTGGGTTAATGGGCTGCAGACTTATCAAGCCAACACTTGCATTAAGGACCATCCAAGCCAACAGATGGATTCACAAGCCCCAATACCAAACCATCTCTCACAGTTGAGTTAACAAGTTGTCGAGCCAAGGATTACACACAAGGCCAATGCAAAACAAGACCAGGCCAAACCAAGATCCAATTGCGTTAACAGGATCCAAGGCCAAGCCAATCTCCCTTGGGTTTATAGGCTTCTAAGGCAGTGGAAAGGAAAAATTACTAGACGAGTGGCTCAGTCAAGAGATAAGGACACCTCCAAAAGATCTACCTGGCCTGGCATCCACATTACCTGCATCCCAATACAAGGTAGCATCCCTTTCTCTACTCAACAGTCCTCCAGGCTATGCCTCCCTTCTAGTGCTCTTCAGGGCATGTAGTAAGGATCTACCAGCCACTCTTATCTTTTCCTGAGGTTCCTTTCTGCATTAGGTTACAATTCCATTTCTCTTCTCTTCCACTCCTCAGCCTTGCATACCAAAAAAGACCCAAAACCAAGGTGCACAACACAACACCCCACTGCAAACCAGTAACCAGCCTCCTCACTATACACACAGAAAACACTGTAACGTAGGATTTCTACTACAAGAGAACACCCACGTTGGGAAACCCATAGATGACCGCACTTGCTCACAAATTTTAGGGATATTCATTGCCCTTGCTCGCTAATGGAAAATAATTGCAAAATACTTAGACCGCGGCTCCAAGCATTGAATCAACACGATGCAGGTTTTGGGGATGGACAATCCATATCAAAATGGTTCTCAGGTAAACGTATAGCATGCATGAGCAGTCGGGAGATTTTGGACGGCAGAGAGTGAATGAACCTTGATGGAAAAATGGTGTGAATGAATGAATCCCCCAACCCTCAGCATGACTCCAAGATGAGAGGATGGGCACGTGTTCCCATGCGGGATTACTTGTTGTAGAAGCAAGAAAGCGCTGCCCCGGGCTACAGGCTGCAGGATTTTCTCAGACAAGTAATCTAACTACCATACCCTACTCTACCCAAGGAATTAACTGCCTCAACCAACTTCTGGAACAAATTAATGATTGAGGACAAAGGAAAAAAGGTAGCTTGGGGTACATGGGACCCCCCATTGACATCTGGTCACATCTTATTGGCTCAGGGGTTTGACTAACTCCCCACCCTATCCTTTGTGGAATCGTGCCCCCATCTCTTTTACATTGCAGTCCCATAGCTAGTTGTGGCATTTTATTAATAATATATTTACATGATATTCACAATATGTTGTGCTTGACTTAGCACTATCACCATAGGAATCAACCTTGATCACCTATACAAAACACCAGATCAATGACAGGGCCTTGGCCTTGAGCTCCATGCTATGATCTCAATACTATATACATCATGTACAATCTTAATACCACGAGGTCAAAACCAGGGCACACATTCTCCCCCCACCCCCCCTTGGGGTTAAAATTGGGGTATTACATTCCCCTCCCCCTTAGAACAGCACTGTCCTCATTGCTTTACAAAATTTGAACAAAAATGCTTATGGGCACTATCCTCAGTGCTCTGCAAAATTGAACAAAATGGATGTGCCAATCACATCGAACCCTCCAGCTCCCATGTAGCCTCATTAGGACTGTGGTGCTTCCTATGCACCTTTACCTGTCCAATGGCACAATATGGAACTCTTCCTTGGTTCCACTACATGGTTGTTTTGCATAAGAACTCCTTCAAGTCTTGGATTGCATTCATTAGTCCACACCACAAGTCTCTTTTTATTCTTGGAGAATCCTTCTCCTCAGCTTGAAGCATTCCAATGTCTTTGGCAACTGACAATACCTATGCTCAAGCCCCAAGCAATGAGTCAATTCTCATGTCAGATTCATTTTCATAGGATTCATTTCTTAGCAAGATTTTTCAAAATCATTGATGAATCAAATACACATGTATATTGATAGAAAATCAACAAGTAGCTTCCAAGTGAACCAAATACTTATATGCATAAGCATCTTCTTTTGGCTCCACAGGTATCCGGCTTTGTCTTTATACAACTGTGGCACCCACAAGACCTACCCCACCCCCAGACAAGGATGGTACCTCTTCTCTGCTATACATTCCTTCGAGCGTACCCACCCTACATGTGCTCTTCCAAGGTGTGCATTGAAAGGTAGCCAAGTTTTTGCAAGCCTCAAATCACTTGTGAAAATACCTCTCAACCAAGATATGGTATCTTTACTTCCAAAGCCTAACACCTCGTCTAGGTGCTCACCAAGCTCAGGTGCGTCCTTTCCGGACACCACAATGAATTAATTCACACATCATATTCATTCCTATAGGATTCACTCCTTAACAAGATTTTCAAAATCATAGTTGAATCATATGCACATGAGTAATCACAAAAAATCAAGAAGGAATTGCCAAGTAATCAAATACTTATCTATGTAGCATCTCTCAACTGAGATCTAGTATCCCTGCTCCAAAGCCTAACACCTCTCTGTATGCTCAATGGAATCTCTACTTAAGGTCCTATCGCCTCTTCCAAGTGCTCACCAAGCTCAGGCGCTTCCTTTCCGGACACCATAATACATATGGGTTATTCTCTTCACGGATCCCCCACTCTCGTGACAGTCCCCTTACGGGGTGAATGGGTGTGGAAAGAAGCCTAACTGGGTGTCTTACACCTCGAGCATCCCTGGTGATGCATATTGGTGCCTAGCTAGTCGGGGGGAGAAGCTATGTACCCAAGTACATCCTTCCAGAGGAGTCATCTATCCCAAACACATCCTCCCGAGAAGCAATGTACCCCAAGTACATCCTTCCAAGAACTATGTACCCCAAGTACATCTTTTCGAGGATCTATGTATCCCAACCACATCCTTCCGAGAAGCTATGCACCCCAAGGGCGTACTTATGTCATTATTTCAATCATATATTTTCAAATCTATTTCATGCATAAATAAATTTTCAAATATCAAATGATCAATAGCATTGATAGTCAAATCAAAATATGGATTCGCAATTATGTTTCCTACAGAAAATTAGATTTTTGCAACCATGAGGCCATCCTCATATTGTTTGGCTTTTGCGAGTGGAAGTAATTATCCTCCTACTTACACATGCTGCCAAAAACCTGGACATCCACATACAACATGTCATCTTGACACCATTTTAGATCAACCAAATAGTTAGTAACATTCAAATAGGAAAATTTGAAATCTGAAATTTAAAAATTTGTTTTGTTAAGAGGTTAGATTTCAGTCATGAGATCCTTCTCATAGCACATGGAAGCTTCCTGCCTTGGTGTCATTGGGTACAACCATACTTCCCTGTTCAATTCATTCTACCTGCAGTCTTCAGGAATTTCTGATAGGATTGTACATACACACAAGGGGCATCTCCTCATGGAACTACAAGTTTGCATGCAGGCCTCCTCAACCTTTACATATACTCAACTTTACCTGCAGCATATCCACCAGTGAACCTCCTGTAATATTTGCAAATCCCAAAAAAGATCTCACATCTGTCACTTTTCTCAACTTTACATACAACTTATGCTCCCTTAGCAAGTTCAATGTCAGTCTCAAATGTTCTTCATGCTCTTCCTCATTCTTAGAATAAGTAAGAATGTCACCAAGGAAAGCAAGAACAAACTTGTTAAGGTACCTGTTGAAGACACTATTCATAAGACACATGAATGTATATGGTGCATCTATGGGACCAAATGGTACCACTACAAGCTCATAGTGTCCATACCTTATTCTGAAGGTTGTATTATGAATGTCTCCATCCTTGATCCCTACCTGATGGTAACCAGACCTTAAGTCAATCTTGGAAAATACTTTTGCTCCTCTCATTTTATCAAAGAGGTCATCACTTAGAGGTAATGGGTATTTGTTCTTCACAGTGACTTTATTTAGTTGTCTGTAATCAATACACAACCTGAGTGTACCATCTTTCTTCTTTACAAATAGAACCAGTGCTCCCCAAGGAGACACACTCGACTTGGTATACTTGTTTTCCAACAACACTTGCAACTACATCTTCAGCTCTAGCATTTCTGGTGTACTCATCCTTTAGGGTGCCTTAGACACTGGTGTTGCTCCTGACACAAGTTCAATGGTAAAATCAATGTCCCTCTTTGGAGGAAACCTTGGAATTTCATTAGGAAAGACATTCCCGAATTCATGCAACACATGAAATCCCTCCAACCTAGGACTATCATTCTCGTCTGCCTCCAAAACATGAGTTGCATACACTCTGCAACCTTTCCCACATAACTTCTTCAGCTGCATTGTTGAATCCTTCCTACTAGATATCACTTTTGGAATGCCTTTCACAACCTTTAGTTTTCCTTGTTCATTCAGGCATTCAAATGTCTTGTTGTAGTAGTCAAGTTTAACCTTGTGTCCTTCTAACCAATTTTTTCCAATGAGAACATCATAGGAACCAAGTGGTAGAACATTAAGATCTACATAAGTGAACAATCCATCCATAACCAATGGACATTCTCTACCACCTCACTGACTTTTCTGTTGGTCCTGGTGGCTAGTTGGATTGTTGTCAGGAATTTCGTTACACCTTCTGCGGACAGAAGTTGTTCCTCTGGTCTGAATGGTTCAGATCCAGAACAAATAGTTTACAACAAGGTTGGGAAACTTCTCCTAGAAACTACAGACATATGGAATGCAATCTTCAATGGAATGATGTGGCTCTTCACCTATGTCAAAAGATCTCCAAGAAAATACCTGCATAAACACATCAAAACAAAAAAGATCAAAAGTACCAGAACATCATCTATAGATCTATATCGATGACTAAGGAATCCAATAATAAACATGCAAGATTACACATAACAAGTATATGGGAAGAAAACCAACTTTGCATTGATAAATAATGAAAGAGTTTACAACCTGCGCCTTAGTGTTGATGCACTCCTCCACAAAACTGATATCTTATCCCTAATAGCTCCAACTTGCTCCTCTATGCTCACTCTTAATGAATCAGGATAGAATGTCAAAATGGCAGTATGACTTTGCTCTCTCTCAACCATGGGGTATGAGCCTGTTTTTATAGGCCTCAAATGGATAGAGATGGTTGATATTTTGGTGGGTGAAGTGGACACGAGATCCCCAAAGCATGGATCTTGAGCTCAACTGACCCAGGTGAATATGGATAAGGTCTGCCACGAAGCTTTTGATCTAGAAGCTTCATGAATTCTCTCTTTTTCACTTTTTGCCAAGGGCACCACTCCTGCTCCTTGATGACAGAGCGGTGCTAGGGCAAAACCGCTCTTCAAACAAAGAGAAAAGGAGGTTCCACCGCTCGTCTTCAACACTACTCAGGAGGTGCTGAAGAAGGTACCGCTCCTAATTTTAAGGGTAGAAGCAGTGCTAGGTTTTTATGTGCAAGTTTGACATTTGGATCAATGTTTTCACTTCAAGATTTGGGAATGAGGGAAAACATGGATGTTTACGATCTTATCACATGTTGATGATGAGATTTGGGTGTAACAGAATGCCCCCCAAAGCATGAAGCTAGAGGGATACGCTAGGCTAGAGCTTTGATAGAGAAAGTTATCACTTCAAGGCAAGAATCAGCTTGATTGGAGATCAACATCAACTGGGCATCAACAATACATCAATACTTTTGACTCATGAGCAAATGTGTCTTCACCATGGCTGTAGACCAATACAACGCAAATCCATTGGAGAAAATAATGAACATGGCTACTAGAATACATCATAGATCCATGTGATAGAGGACTCAAACTTAGACATAGCTACCAGACATACAACGTAGGCCCTATGTCATACAGATGCAAATTTGAGGATAGCCACGACCATAAAAATGTGGATCCATGCTGGTACTTCATACAATATACTCCATCGCAACCTGGGGAGAAATATATGAGTGCTTTCAAACAGACACCTAGGGTATTCGTCTCGTCTTCCACAAAGTACGATTTTATCCACTTGATTACAATGATCTGAAGTCGAACATGGTAGAAACCACTTGATTACCGGTCAATGATGTGAACCATTAACAGGTGCGAGGGAGATCACCATTAATGTCAATGATTCCCAAGGTACCATAGTACAATCTACTGAGTGTGAATAGATGTTTTGATGTCGAACACCCAGTGGAATCCGTCGATCAAAGGTCAATGACGTGAACCTTTGTCGAGAGCGAGAGAATCTTCCATTGAGGCATACAGATCTCAAGGTACTAAATTTGTTTCTAAGACTATTTCCCAGATGATGAGCTGATCTTGACAGGAATAGTCTCGTCGAAGGAGGGCCATGATGAATCCCACATCAACGACACGAAACTCGGAACAAATTTTTGGAATGTGGTAGATAATGTAACCATAGGACTGACTCAAAATTATTGACACAAAGGATGTTTTAGTTGCAGAGGTAAAATTCTTACTCCCTTTGAACATTGGGCAGCACGGAAAAAGACTTGGCAGCATGACTGGACCAGACGGACACATAATACGACAATGGACAATGCATTCTTTTGAAAGACTCAAAGGAGTGACATGACTCATGAAAGTGGATCGACTTGTAAGTCAATTGAATACTTAATTGACTGAATGATATGCAGACAAGTGCCATGTTCAAAGGTGACAAACAACTACCATTTATTTTCAAAATGAATTGATTCCCTTCCCTTAATTCCCCCATCATGATTGATGAGTGCCTCTTTTCATTTTTACGAGTCTAAAGAGGGTAACAAACAATCATTTTAGCTCGTCCAAAGACAAGTCCATTCTCATACGTTTTACGAACCTGAGAAAGGAGGGGTTCGTTCCCTGAACGGGTCTCTCAGTGTATAGTTTAACGAGTCCAATGAAAGCAAACTCGGTATCGTTCATGTTTAGAGAGTCTGAACGAAGACATAAGAAGACTCCAAAGGGTCCTTTTTCGTATGATTTAGTCTCTAGGGCCCAAAAAAATATAAAATAATACCCAAGAGAACGATTCCATTCATGATTGGATGGAGTGTTCCTTTTTCGTAAATAGTCTGTTCGAACCGAAAAAGAGATAACCTACCGTTGGAGAGACAACACTTCAAATACTTTTGCAAGTATGAAGAAGACAAGTACTCGACAATATTTTCATATTTACGGAGTTTGAAAAGAGTTAAAGGAGACTCCATTAGGTTTCTTTTCATGACAAGAAGTTTTTACGAGTCCGAAAAGAATCGAAAAAAGACTCAAAGCTTTGATACTGAGTTCTAAGACTGTGACCAAAGTGTCGAAACAAACGCTCGGGGACTTTTTCTGTTTTCTGGAAGTACAAAAAAGTCAAAAACAAACTGCTCCATAAACATTACTGTTTATCTTTTCATCCCTGCAAGACTTTAAAAAGTCCATTAGTCTCCTAAACACTTGAATAAATGACTTTATAAACTATATTAAAGGGTGTTTTTCATATCAAAATGATTTAAAATATTAGTAATAATATGAAAAAATCCTAGGAATATGTTAAAAGTCCAATTTAATAGTAAAAAACAAGTCATTTACTATTTACCAATTTGTGAGAGCATTTGGGAGACTTTTTGAGCCAGAACTTCAGCTGGAGATTACAGGAGCATCCACCATCCATTTCAAGTACCGTCAGAGCCAGGTAGATGGTAGAACCTTACTCTTTCAATTTATTGCTTCCATTTTTGTTTTGGATCGGGTTTCAGGGGTCTTTGATCAAGCCCTAAATCGGAAATGCGGGCACCGCTCCTGCCCCTTGCGGGACAGGCGGTGCTTGATAGAAACCACCTCTATTCAGTTTCACTTAGGCGGTGCCACGGCTCTGTGTACATGGAGGACAGGCAGTGCCAGCCGTGAGGTTGAAAAATTGAGTGGGCGAGCCAAAAGAAAAGTTAATTAATGATTTTAATGGTTGAATGTGGTTTTAACTATCCCATTTGTTGTTTTTGGCAGGTTTTATCTGGTAAAAAATGGTTATATGCAAAGAACGACAACATGACAATGATGATGCCCTAGCTGAGGGAAATGCGGGGTGCATTGCTTCTTTGAGAGGTTGTGTCCACTTGAATTTTTTCCGCACTCCAAGTATGGTATCCCATGAGCGTATGCTTGAGCATATCCTACACATGTGGAACGCTGAACAACAGTACTTTGAGGTTGGAGCTCATGTACTGACCATAGAGGTAGAAGATATATATTTTCTGACAGGATTGTTTAGGTGGGGTGCTCATATTTCATTGACTGGTCCACGAGGAGGGGATGTGACCACTCAAGAATTGATAAACCGTTATTGTGTGCCTGGTACTAGGACGTCGGGGAAGAACATCCCCATAAAGGCAGTGGTGGATGATCCACTCTGCACCATTCTATTCACTATGCAGAGGCTAGAAGGAGGCCAAGGGCCTCAGTAGGCGTCTAGAGCGCATTTACTGTATGCCATAGAAGCTATGGCCCCTACTGTCTTCAACTGGGTAAAGGCACTACTTCCGGTTTTCAAGGACCAGCTGACTAAATGTTGGCAAGGGGATTTGAAACAGTTTGGCTATGGATCCATCTTAGCTTGTTTCTTTTTCAAGCGGGTGCCCCACTTGAGGCCCCAAGTGATTTTTACAGAGCTAAGGCCAAGAGACCCCCGTATGTTGAGGTGGGTAGAGCTTATGGCTTGTACGGGAGGTGGTAGAGTCAAAGTGAAGTACGATGTTGGATTTTTCCGCTGGTTAGATGACCAGATCCTCATGATTGAGGATTACGCATATGTGGGTACTGACTTCAGGGGTGACCCTGATCTACCACTTCCACCCAGTGCACAGTGGGGAGACATCAGTAAGAACCAAGACTCTAAAATGTTGATTGTGTTTTTTGTATTTTCATGTTTTTATGTTTTTTATGAGCAGTAACAAGACTTAAATTTTCTCATGCAGATGTTGGTGTGACACGACCTAGGGGATCATCCCCAATGGACAGGAGATCAGGAGCTTGGTTTGTTCACCGAGGTGATGACCAGCTGGGAGAGTTTGAGGAGAACCTAGAGAGGTTAACCCTGGATATACCAGATGCAGATATTGATGACCTCCCGATGAGGTACCAGAGGCACACGGTGGGAGTGCTAGGCCATTTCATCCCACTATTACGTAGAGTAGTATGGGCTGTTTTGTGTTATCATGATCATCACTAGATGGTGTCCTGCATGACATATTACTGAAAGCTGAGACAGCTTCAGGATTTTTGTATGATGTTGTATTTTCCTTAAATCCATTTTTGTTACTGGTGTTAATACGTCTCAAATAGAAAATGTATTTACATGAGTTTTATGTGTTATTTACTATTTATTTACAATATGATGAACCGTGTTTGATTTTCAAGTTATGAATGAGAAATAAACCAATCTAGGATATAGTTTTCCAATGAATCAATAACTGCATTGTCTACCCTAGGGATATGCCTGTAAGTAATAACTTCAAATGACCTTTCCAATAGACGCACCCTCCAGAAGAGATGGAGTAGTACGAGATTTATGATGGTATAGACCCGGTTCAAATGACAAACCACTAACTGCAAGTCCATGAATACTACCAAATCACAAATGTCCCGAGATGCAGCTTCAGTCAATAGACCTATTACTGCTTGATACTCGGCGATGTTGTTGGTAGCTGGACCAATACAAACCGCTCCTGAAATGACTAGATCGTGTGCAGGGGAATACAGAACCCAAGCGGCTGAAGCAAGGCTCACGGTATGACGGCAAGCACCATCAGCGAAGCCATAAAGGGCCATCTGATATGCATAACCAAAACATGGTATAAACAGTCTGGGACACTAAACTCAAAACCATATTGAAAATACTAAAACACACTAAAAGTCAACAATGTACATATATACAAGGTACCATACATGAGTGATCTAAGCATAGTATCTCTTCAGGTACAACCCATTGCGAGGTTTCTCTAAGGGGATTCCGTCGTAATCCACAAGCTCATAGGCCCCTTTCTCTAAAACTTTGGAAATGATAAAAGGATCGTACCACATTGATTCGAACTTCCCTTTTCCTAGTTTATCATGTTTCTGATCATAGGTCAGAACTAGGTCACCTTCATTAAAACATGAGGTTGGACAGATTTGTCATACTGTGTTTTGACAGATTTCTTATGCGCCTCATTGACTAAGGCAACATCTTGTCTAGTTTCATCAAGATTGTTTAGGTATAAAAATATTTCTTCCTCGGTGGAAGTATTGGGGAGAATTTCAACGGCAAGTTTCAGAGATAGAATCTGACACTAAATAGGTAGGACAGCTTCTAGTCCATATACTAATTGGAAGGGTGTAAAACCAGTCATTGTTTTTACCGAAGTTCTATAAGCCCATAGAGCAGAAACGAGAGTCTGGTGCCAGTTGGATTTATGATATCCAACCATCCGACGCAACATATTTTTCAAGACTTTGTTAATGGCATCGACTTGATCATTACCCTGCAGATAATAGGGAGTTGAGTTTTCATGGCGAAAACCTAGCTTAACACTTAACTCTGCGATCATCTGATTCTAGAAATGTGATCCGTGATAAGTACTATAGACTGTGGAACTTCGAACCTAGCTATTACATGATTTAAAAGGAAGAGGGCAACAGTCTTACCATCCTCTGCATATGTAGGCATAGCCTCAGCCCATTTAGTGAAATAATACACGGCTACTATGATGTAACCATGCCCCCCGACTGAGGTAGGCTTATAATGCATAAAATCTATCCCCCATTTGGAAAAAGGGCCAATGACAATGACGGGGTGTAACAGAGCAAGGTGGGTGCGATTTTTCAAATAGAAATGTGGCAGGGTGGGCATTTCTTAACAGCCTCGTGACAATATTTGAAGGTTAAGGGCTAGAAATAGCTAGCGCAAAGGATTTTCTGGGCTGTAGCCATCCCAGAAAGATGACTGCCACATTCTCCAGAGTGGCAGTCATTGAGAACCTGTTCAGCCTCTTCATGGGTGAGGCATCGTCGGAGAATGGAATCTATACCATGCTTGTATAATGTATCATTCGGGATAAGGTAGTATTTCACGTGGCAACGGATGCGACGATGATCATCACGAGATAGTTTAGGCTAAAATCTCCATGTCTAGAGATAAATGATTAAATCTCCATACCATGGTTCTGTAGTGCTTATCAGGAACAAAAATTCATCTGGGAATGAATCACTGGGCTCAGAATCCATCAAAGCACAGGGAATGTCACACATTAGCTCTGTAGAGACCAATGATTTCTTTGAAGTAGATTTGGAAAACTCAAGGTCAAACTCCTGCAGGATGACAATCCAATGGGAATATTTTCCCCCTAGCACCTGACGATTCAGGATGTAGTACATAGTGTTTTGGTCTGCAAGTACGGTGGTGGTGAAAAGTAAGATGTAATGATGAAATTTTTGGACAACAATGACCGTAGCCAATGCTAAATTCTCCACACGCAAGTATCAAGTTTCAGAATCGAGAAGATTCTTACTGGCGTAGTATATCACGTGTTTCTGGCCGTTCTGATCCTCTTGGGATAGAACCATTCCAATGGTAGTAGCAGAGGTAGCAACATATAAGAGAAAATCCTTTGAATAATCCACGGGGTCTTCACTTAGTGAAACCATGCCATAGCACGTTCGTTCGTTGCATATGAAACAATACCCCTATTTTCAAAAAATATTGGAAAATACCTCCCAAAATCATTTCTTTTAACCCCCTCCCAATATGCCTTCCCAATTTAAAAAAAACCCTATTTTCACTGTATATTGCATGTATCAATTTTTTCATTTACATTTTTTTATACCCCTTTAGATTTCTACCTAGTATATTGACATGATACTCGACATTCATTCTTTTTCCTCACCATGCAAAATAATTATTCACAAGTGTGTAGGGTTCCTCAACAATGAACTAAGGCTACTCCCTCTATGGTGTATATAGTCACAGGACACAACAGTCATCAACGAGGACTATACCAGCATCTGAAGGAACACAGACAATCTGAAATTGGTTAAATACTGCTCTAGGAATCCAACAATAGTACATTTAATGATTGAACATTTTAGTGGCAGCAAACTTGTACAGTCTGCTGCCTCCAGATCATGGAAGCACTTCCATTGCTACAGATCCATCCCACGTTACCCTAACCTAGTTAGGGTCTTTTACATTGCACCCGATCCCTACTAGGGATAAATCTCTGTGCACCCGAGCATTGTTTGGACTCTCTACAGCGCATGGGTGACCTACTAAGGTCATTCTCTATGCATCTGAGCCCTGCTAGGGCTATTCCAGGATATTCTCCATTCACCCGAGCCTAGCTAGGGTGCACACAGGAACATGGAAGCTTAATTTGGGTTTTGTACAGGTCGCGGCAGCCCAGCTAGGGAACTAATAGGACACAACAGTCATCAACTAGGACTGTACCAGCATCCGAAGGCACACAGACAGTCTGAAATTGGTTAAAGACTACTCGAGGCATCATGGAGGCATCCAACAACAGTACATTTGAGGATTGAACAGTTTAGTGGCAGCAGACTTGTACAATCTTTTCCAGGGTTCTTTTGGTCCGTATGACGAATCCAAACTTGTTGTAAAGGATTACATTCTATCTGTGCATGTACAAAGTCAGTGATCTCATTTAGAGGATGAATTATTAATTGCTTTGGGGGTTTTGTCCTTAAAAGGTTTCCCTGTGAAAAACTCTTATGTTCAATTTTGTGGATGATTGGTTTACTATTGTTTTAATGCTGCTATTAAATCTCAATACTATCTATTTTACAGTCTACAAATTCTACAAAATCTATCACTGCTATTAAATTTTACATGTTAAAATTTAACACCAACTAATCCCCTACAATTTGGACATTCCTAGAGAAAATTAACTCGAAGCCACTAAAACCTAATTTTTTCCCTATTTCAGAAGAGAACTTGTACAGTTTGTCACTTTATACCTGTGGTACTTTAAGACGTGATTTTTTTATATCTCTAATACCCTGATCAATCACTCTTTCCAGAGGTTCTAGTCTTACTTCAATTGGACCTCCCAGTATCTAGATATGAGAACAGTATCAACAAGTTTTTGTATTACTCCATTGTACAGTTCAACTGAAACTTTTATTAATACAAACTTCTAACCATTTCTGTTACAAACAAAAAAATAAGGACACTTAGTCAACAATATATACATGGTGCTTGCACAATTGTTTTCACAATTTTGCAAAGTAAAAAAAACTAGTGTGGCAAAAGTGCTTAGAGCTCTCCCAATGCTACACACAGCTAGAATAGGTGATTCAAAGCTATGTAAAGTACTCCTCTCACCATCTACTAAGTCATTGCATCACTCAATTAATAAACAACAATTGTCTAACTCGGTGGTGTACTATAAGTCTACATGTTTGTGTGTAAATATGATACCCACTGGTGTCAAGGAATCTCAATTAAAAAACTACTGTTCAAAAAATGCAACATAAGCATGCAAGAACCCTGTTAATACTTAGGAATGAAAAATATACTTGACGAGGCACAATACCACTCTAGATAGCAGATCAGTGAGCACTCAGTGAGACTGGGTTCCTTCCCGACCTTCCCCTCCCAACAAGTCAATAAACTTCCATGAGACTTATGTGGAGTTCCCAACCCAAACCCCAGGACAATTACCAGCAAACCAAAAAAAATATCAGCTATAGTCATGTTGTGCCCTGGCTCAACAGCCTTTAAAAAACATTATTTCATCTAACAAAATCCTATTTTTTTGATGAAATGTTCGAATTTCTCAGTGCAAAATAAAGAAGAATTACAGCTACTGAAACAATGCCAGTTTGTCAGCTACTGAATTGGGGAAATTCGTTGTTTTTAAAGCAACCTTTACAATTATAGAATATTTAACAAAATCATCACTAATGAGTTATTATTTGTTTTTGGGTTTGCAATTAAGGGATAAATATTAATGATTTCTATATCCTTCGTCTTATCCTAATCTAGAAATTAATCCAAAAACATTACGAATTGACTTTGGTGATTTTGGTATTATAATTATTACTAGGGTTGAAATATTATCAATGGTTGGTTCGTGGTGACTTTGGTCAAAACCTAGAGTACGTAAGCCAAATGTGTTACAAGCCATTTTCGACATATCCTAAGTTCACAAACCATGGCTGACATTACCTCAAATATCTATGCCGATCATTATTATATGGTATGTTTTGCAAAGTCGATTCTTGATTTAATGGTTTGTAATTATGTTTTATTATCTACCACCTTTCAAGGGTAAGTCGAAGCTAAGGTAGGGGGTTATGCATTATGGTTCAACGTCAGATCAAAAACTATGTCGTAGCCTCCACCCTAATTCATTCGCTGCGAAGTCGATATGCAATCATGACAAAGGTAATGAAACCTGTCCTTCGCGTTTAAGTCTAAGTACTTGTCCTCTGCCATGGTTGCCTGTCAATTGGACACTTGTTCTGGGTACTGCGGAGGGTCATGTATCATTAACGTCGGTTGAATAGTGATAACGTGACTTACTCGGGGTCTTCTACCGTCATTCCTTGTTAATCAATAACCTCTTGCAGTGATGATGCTCTCGTCCATGCCGAAATTACAGGGGCACACTCCGTGTTCATTCATGGCTTGTTTTCCTTATCATGGGTCTGAGTTTCATTTCTCGGTCTTGCTTAGGCTTTATCCCGAGTGCTCATTATCCGGTCCTCTGTCGTTCACCGAGCTGTGGTACTTATTGTGTGTGCGTTTACGTGCCTTAATACGGCCGTTCATGGCGCCTGTGGTGAGGGTAGAGCCGTGTGAAATGCAACTGCTAGATTCAGACCCTGAATTGTCAGCAAAAGTTTAGGCCATTGGGTGGATTCCATTCATAAGAAGGTTCTCTGATTCGAACCCCGAATTTACAAGGGTTTTTGCTCTCTCCCTGGCCGATTATCAAGTTGAAGTGGGTGACCTCTGTTTCCGGGTTGATGAAAGATCAGTGGCGCTTGCTACAGGTCTGTCACTAGAAGGTGAGCGATGGTTTAAATATAAACACATGGATATAACAGAGTGGCGCCAGCTGCTTAAAAACCCCTGCCAGGATGTTTCATTTCGAACTGGGGTAGCTCGCAAGTACTTCAAGAAAGAGTGGTGTCCTGTTCTTGACTTGATCCACCGATACCTCACCTGCGAAGGCCGCCTGTCATCAGCATACGTATATCATCTCAGACTTATGTCTGTATTCATAGGTTTCCCACTGAACTTACCTTATTATCTTTTGCATAGTCTGTTTAAGATGTCTAATGCGATCAAAAGGGGTCCTAAAAATGTCAGTCACAGTCTCTTCCACCATGGTTTAGTCTGTATCTTAATCGATAGAGAGTTGTCGAAGTCAAACCGGTCTTGGGATGAATTCGTTGAGGCCAATGGTTTTTCCTCGTTCTATCATTGTATGTTTGACAATCCTGATGAGTGCAACAAGCACAAAGACCCGAGTTCAGTTGCGGTCTCTCTTTCATGTAAACCCTTGTCAAGCCCTGGCCGTATGAACCCTCAACCTTGCAAAGATCCTATGCCTACTCCAGCAAGAAGTGCTGATACTCCGTCGGGTTTGAATCACGTAAGGAAGTCTCCCTCCCTGTCACTCATTACGCCACACAACGATACAGATAAAATTCGTAATCGTGGCCGAGATAGACCAAAGGTCAAGTCGGCGGTTAGATTTACCAGGAGCATGGCAAAGGGGAATACTGCCAAAACCCCAGCGTCTGGTAATGCTCGTATTGATACTGTGGTGATTGATGATGAAGCCGAAGACCTGCCTGTGAATGATCAGTCTGCTGACCATGAGTTCAATTTGAACTTTGACCATGATAACCCTCCTCCGGTTAATAAGGGAGTTTAGGTAAATCCTGTCATTGGTCATCCAACTGAAGAGAAGCCTGTAGAGCTAAAATCATCTGGTTCTTACTGCATTGATGGTATGATGCATCCTCTGTTCATTAACTGTCTTTTAGACAAGATTCGTAGAATGGAGGAAAGAGTAAAAGAAGTAGCAGCAAATCGTGATTCGATGAAGGCTGATAATGTTGAGTTAAAGGAGAAAATGGTTTTCAATGATAAGCAGCTCTTACGTTTGAGGAATCATAAGAATAAGTTAATCAGACGAGTTCTTAAACTGCAGTCCTAGAATGACCAAAACGAAGAGAAGCTTCGAGAGCTCAATGCTCAGATTGCACTCATGCAGTTTAAGGGATAGCCATCAAACCCATCAAGTGGTGTGAATATCCAGGTCTTTAATGCTCCGGTAAATTTGTAATGTTTTGGCGGTGTGTTATTTTGATATCAGGTTTGAAGTTTTTGATGATCAAGTTTTATTTACAGGTATTTGATTGGTGTGAAATTGTTTATTAATTATTTTATTTGTTTTTCTATTTTAATTACATTTTAATTATGTTTCTTTTGTCTTGCATCGCAGGTGGTATCATGAATATTTTCCTCCCCCGATTTTGATGATTTTGGTTGTATGGATGATCCCTCTATATGTGGAAGCAAATCGATCTTGCAGGAACTGTTTTCCAGGTGTCGTTACCTTATCTGTGTCCTCGATCTCCTGTTATGGACTGAGTATTCATGCATATGCTGAAAAATGACATGTTCCCACTTGTCATTTTTATGCGAAATCAGTTAAGGATTTCAATGTTGATTATCTCCAGCTCTTAGAAGGTTTTATTTTGGGGGAGATTAAAATGTATTTATAGGGCAGATAGCATAAGGGATGGGGGTCGATGGTTTATGGAAAGAGACAACAAGACTGCAGTTTGGATTTTTAGTGACTGGAGACAGCTTTCTGTTACCAGATACAATTTTTTTAAACTGGAGATAAATTATATATATGCTTATGGTTTTATGCTGAACATATGTGTATGCTATCCATAGTCTTGTTACTGTTTTTCAATATTATCCATGTTTGTCATAATCTCACTTTTGAAATTGTGCAAATATCTTATTTTTTGCTATTGACGCATGCTGAATATCATTCTGTTGATCCATGCTATGTTGTAAATTAATGACTATCATTGTTACATACATGGTATATGCCTGTTGCTTGACCTTGGTAATTTCTGATTTTCTCTTGAAGATTATCAAGGTTATTGATAGTCATCGTTAACAGATCTGATTTCGGTTAATTCGTATTGCTCCTGATCAGGATAGTACATAGGTTTTAGATAATGTGTTCTTATTTTCTGAGTAGCATATTGTTTTGCAGATCTTTTTCTATCAGTTGTTCATACTCATTATCATATGTTGATTATCCTCTTCATTGTTGGTTTGTGTACAAAATCCATATGTATATCATGTATCTTTGTTATTAATCTAACTTGTTAATAGTTGTTAAATTCTATATAAACTGATTTAACTTAGTTGATTAGTGATGTGAATAATAACATTGGTTAACATGTACATCAGGTATAGACACATTGATTAAAAATAACCAGTAGTGTTAAATCCACATCTTAGATTTTTTACATAGTATAGACTTTCAGGCTAATAGAGCCTTTAAACCTGTCGGGAACAACCATCCCAAACAGCTTGGAGCCTGTCCTAAGGATCCCAGTCTGGGTTGTTTCCCCCGTTGCGGGCTTAGTCAACCACGCCTGCCAACAAGCCATAGGGAATCTCAAAGCTGGTTTCTCTTTGTGCAGTTTACCACTTTCCATATTTTCCCAAGCAGCCAGTCCTCTTCCATTAAGAGTTTCTTCCACCCAAACTTGGATTTTAGAAGTAATGGCCCTCCTTGATATTGATTTGGCCCCAAGATTACAAATACAGACCCCTCCAACTCAAAGTACTCTCTAGAAAATAATCTCCCATCGTGCATCAACCCCATCGCAGTGATTGATAACTCTAACAAGGAGCCTTCTTCCCTTGCCACCCATCAGGCCTCAACATCCAATTCCAACACAACTTGACATCCTTCCTATTTGTCATGGTTCTATTTATTTTGCAATTGCAATTGCAATTATATTGTACTCCTTCCTTTCTTTTAGATTTAGCTTCTAACTTTGGGGTTAGCTATCTTCCTATTTTTAATGCAGTAGAATTAGACACTAATTTTGCACTCCCACTGTGTATTGAAATTTGATCCTGGATGTACTTTCAAGTCCCATTGACCTACCTAGTGTGGTAACTTGGACATTAGTAAAATTATCTTATCTTATCTAAACAGTTTGATATGTAGATATGGATGTCGGTAAATATATAGATACATACAACAATTTTGAAATTTGTTAAAAAGGTGATGTATCCAAACTATGATTTCTAAAGATACAGGAAATATCATTGCTGCTAGATATGAAACAATGTACCTCATATGTGCAATAAAAATAGGATATTTGCTCATAAATCAAAAAATAAGGACACTTAGTCTACAATATATGTGTGGTGCTTGCACAAATGTTTTCATAATTTTCTAAGGTAGAAAATAAACTAGTGCAACTGGAAAAAGTGCTAAGAGTAATCCCAAATCTATACAGTTGAATAAATCTTAGCTCAAGAAATAGTCAAAATCAATGATGAAAAATCAAAGTTGAGAATAACTCAATGGGGTTCAACTACTTGGAAATTTGGAAAAACTCAGGAAAAATCAAGATTTACAGGCTATTTTCTTCGCACCAGTAGAATTTTAAAGAAAAACCACAGTTGTCTACAATTGGGTAAATTTGTGATTTTTATATGGTGCTTGGTGGCCATTTGAAAATTCAGAAATTTTATCTATTCTAGTAAAGAAACATACGCATAATCCATCCATGTATTACCAGTAACATAAACTGAAGGATAAGTGACATCCTAGGAAGTAACCACCATGTGCACTAGACCACATGCTATCTGAACAAATTTCTACTAGACATGATTTGGACTCCACTTGGCTCCCAATGGAATGTACTCATAATAGAAATACCATGAAAGACCTAAAACAGGAAACATAAGAAAGCAGAAGATCCCTACCTTTATCAAATCTAACATCCTTTCAACAAGTTCTTGGTCTTCTACTGTACTAAATAAAGAAAGAAGTAAAGAGATAAATTATATTACTGTCCACTCATAACCAAAGATTGGTCATTATGACAAAAAAACCTAACCAGCAATAGAAGCTCTAAAGTGCCTGCGTCCTAAAAATTTCTCTAGATCCATAATATCCTGTGAATATCCTATACTCTCCCCAGAACACAAATATTCCATTCTTCACTCATAAATGACTGATATTTCAGTAGCTTGAATAGCCTCTTCAACGTACCAATTTCTGGCCCTAGATACCTTATGTTCTTTGAAGTTCCCGATTCCTACATGCACAGGTCCACTTACTCTAGGATCCTACTCAGATACCTTATGTTCTTCAAAGTTCAGAGTTCCATCACAAATCTCCACGACAACTTAATATTTCAAGCAGTATCAACAATGCATGGATTGCAAGTTGTTATAAAGTTTTGGATTTGATCACTTGCAGAATTGTTAAAAGTAAATGTCATGTTTCATAATTTGAATATTAGGATCAATGGTGATGTTTGCATAGTGCATAAATCATGCCAGTCATTTTTCTACATAGGTAGACAAACTACTGTATGATTGTCGCATCTTATTTGGAAAATTGGCTAAAGCTTTTTCAATACAACAGTGGTAGACACACATCTAACTTGCTTTGTACCATGCACCATAATCTACTTTAGCTAGGTAACAATATTCATATAAAAATGTATTACACAACGTGCTTTAGAACATCCACATGCCTACATCTTAGGCATAAAATAGAAAAGTAATTGTGGTATAGGTTCTACCGGTTCAACTTGAATTTCTTGCATATTTTTAGGCTCAGTTCCTTGCACTCTAAAAAGTGCCAGTCCATCTTCTTTCTAGGTATCATCAGCAATCCCTTTTTCTGCAATGTACGTCTTGTATCTAGAGCTAAGTCAGCCCTAGAAAAGGTGTAACAAAAATAGATAATTAGAATCACGATCATAATTATTACATCCATTGGGATAGATCTTGGTGAACTCCATCATAGAAAGCTCCTCACATAAATCACAAATGCTTACTAGAAAACTGGAATTTGCAATTAGAATTCAAACATATAACATATGTACATGCTTCCAGGCAACAATTGATGTCCAAATAGAAAGCGTTCTAAAAGAGATATTCAGAGTACCTTAAAGACAATGAAGCTTTGCAAGATCGCAAAAAACTGGATAGGCTCTTTGCCCTTAAAGATCTTAGCCTATAAGTACACAAAATGACTATACAAGTCAATAATTAAAATATGAAAAGTTAAGCAAAAAAATCCACTCAGTATGTCCAATCAACAATGGGGGTCACAAACATGTACAAAAGTTAAACCATTTTGTAACCAAAAAAAAATCCCTGTACAAGCCTGTAAAAATCGAGAATGCAAAACAATGCATTAGATACTATATGAAAGGCTTCTTGTAGTTGTTTGAAAACCAAAAGTTGAAAAAAGTATAAAGCTTGAAATGGTTGAACTTTCAATGACTCCGCCATTTTACTCATTAGTGATAATGCAACAACCCTTTCTTCCTGAAAAAGCAATTGCATCAGTTATTTAAATGTTTCAATATATAACAAAGATAACTTTGTATTTTTCCATTACAACCTAGCATGACAATATTAATCAATGCCCCAAAATACTAGCATTCCAAATTAGTCAATCTATCACTTTAAGTGACACATTGATAAGTTACGACCTACTAATAAAATCAGAAAAATGAACTCACAACCTTCTCCACATCAACATATCCAAATTTCAAAGACCAAGATATTTTAGTCTCTTATATCTTTCATTATCAAGAGGATCTACAATCTTGCATGTTTTGGCTAAATGTTGGATGTTGGCTTGATGCGTATGATGTAGAGTTACAATCTTCTACATAGTTGTACTTATTTATCATTCTCAATTAATGACACTCAAGGCTGAGAATGTTTCCTTGGGCCTGTTCATGAGAAGATATGACATAAAGAATTTGAAGACATAACATATAGAGATAAGCTTTCGAGGAAAAAAAAGCATATAGAGATAAGGAGACTGCTCCTTTTGAATCACAAGGATGGCAATTAACAATCTTTCTTCATGAAAATTTAAATGTAGGACAATATATACACTTTAATCAGCACCCTATAAATATTCTTAGCATGAATCTAATTTCCTTAATTTGTTTAAAGAATGTGAATACAGGTAGGGGTAACGTTAAATGTGTTTGCCACCAAAGGCTGATAAATATCGGGAGTTCCTAGATCGTAGAAAATCAGTGACATATAACATTGTCAGCAATTTTGAATCTTTTAAACATGGAAACACTGAAGAGAGCATTCAGGTTCCAAACTGTAAAAAAAAATTGAAGGGTGATATGTTTAGGAAGCTATGTCTGCATGTGTTGTAGAGGCTACAACTGCTTTAGTGGAGCCAGTGGCAACTGGTGTGACTGGACAAGATGATGCATACACAATTTCTGCAGTTGAAAAATCTTATACTAAATGCTTTGATAATGACAAGAAGTCAGTTAAGGGAATTGAGGAATGTGTCAAAGTAGACACATTGATCCAAAAAGAAGCAACCAAAACAGGAGGTAGTAAGAAACCTGTGGTGTCTTCAGATTCATATCAATCATTTATAAGGTTTTCTTCAGAACCTACTAAATGGGTATAGGAGAAGAAAATGGATCCATGGTTTTAAGATTCAATGTCCTCTAAGCATAGGGATAAATGGAATATTGGAGATAAGGATGAGAGGAGTGCACATGCTAAAATGTCTACTGAATCATTGGCTGATCCAAAAATGGAAGAACAAAAGATACAGAGCGTGACTACACCAGTGTTGTCTTCTCCAAAGAAGCAAGATGTTTCAAATTTAGCTTCAAGGAAAGTCAATTCAATCATCACACCTCCTATCAAGTCTTATGCTGCACAAACGAGTGAGGCTGGGAAATATGAATACAAGTCAAAGGGAATCAGGGTGAATAAATCTTGTGCAACCCCAAGAAAGAAAAATAGTAGAGGCCTTAAGAAAGATCATGGGAAGTCTAGCTCAAAGAAGTTTAACTAAGGGAAATTAGCTAAGCAGTTGTCTGTTCGCAAGCATGAGCAATTTTCCCCTATAAAATATGGCGTTGAACCTTCACCAGAAAAGGTGACAGGTTCATTAAAATTTAAGGTGACGATAAACGGTACTGCAGCAATGAAATTGAATGGTGTGTCACTATCTACAGAGTTGCATTTAGAAAAATCAAACAAGCTTGGACAAATGTAAGTCTTATATTAGTTGTGTGACCATCCACATGAAATAGTATTACAGTGACATTCTTAAAAAAATCGATTCTCAACAATCCAAGCCTAAACTTTAATTCACTTCTTTATTCAACAGAGTACGGAGATCACATACCTCGGACATTGTGGGACATATGTCCATGCATAGTGAATAGAGTCCTTGAAAGTCTTCCTGCATGCTGAGACAATATATTGAATAACGTGCATATGAAACCACCAGCTTTATGCCTTACCGAACGGTTTACTCAAGGTACCATCCCCAAAATGAGGGGAAGTGCCCAAAGGGTATCCCATAAAGTACTTCAAAAAAAATCTATCATTTACAAATTTATACTTTCATTTATGTTTAATTTTGATTTATAATTGCTTTATTATATACACATATATATGTAATGTTCCCCCAAGTTTCCGGAAAAGGGAGCGTGGGAACAAGGAAACGCACATTGGGGACATGTGGAGACCACCCACAAATTTTAGGGAAATTCAGGGGGGATAAGGGGATGTTGAGGTCATAAAAATTATAAAAAATATAATAATATTATAAATCTCGGCAATAACAATTCATCCTATATAAATTTAGTTTAAGTTCCTCCCTGTAAATATAGTCCAATTCTTCAATGATTCAACACACTTCAACATTGTGTAAATCCATGGCATAGATGTTCTAATGGAGAAGTGTGACCAGCGGACCCTATTTCTTCATGACTCCAGAGGGCATCACATTATTTGAGAATTTCAATTCCAACATACAATTATGCAAGAGTGAACTATTAATTCTATATTGGGATCCTATTCATCAATAGCACCCTGTGCCCGCACCCTCTAGGATTTTAGTCCTTACCTCTACCTTGAATCTCGAAGTTGATCCTCGAAGGACAATACTCAACACCCTACAATTTTGATGAAACTTCCTAAACCAAGCATTAAAATAAGGTAAAATTAGAAAAAAAAACCATGCTAAATAAGTGATTTTGCTTGACTAAAGGGTACATTTTGATTAAGGTCATGATAGAGGAGTTTAACAATCAACACCACCAATAGCAAGGTACATAGAGAGGTTGATGTGCTCGATTAAATAACAATCCTTTAACCTCATACATGATAAAATCCAGTGGAAACATTGCAATCCTGAAATCTAAAAAACTGTTAAGTTTGCTGAATTCTGAATGGGATCTAAAATTCTACTTTTTGCATATGAACTCCGATGAGGTTGGAACCACTCTCAAACATCCTAAAACAATTAATAGTAATGTTAAAATTTGAGTAAAAGTGGTATTTTCCTTATATTTTATTTTTTATCCTTTTAATTTAAGAATTTAACATTACCATTATGAGTGGAGCGCCTAGAAGCCCCCCACTTAACCGGTGTGCGCTTCAAAACAAGGGGGCGAGCTACCCCCTGTGTTTCACCAAGTTTCTCCAAATTGGGGATGAGGGGAAACATTTCAGGAGGAACCCCCAAGCCCCAAGGGAATGGGGAGCAAGGAGGGCGAGCTCCTAACCTTGGGGGGCAAGTCCCCGTGGAACATATATATATTATTGTCACTCCCAACCTACTGTTTCATGCAAATTTGGGAGAAGCCTCTAGTCTGTATCAGATACTCATACCTGCATTCCATAAACTTGTGCAACATAGATGTTCTGCAAAGAGCCATGGCCTTGCCAAAATTTTCAGCAAAGTAATCAACCTCCAACTTGTAATAAGCTTAGAGACTCCCACAGCCCGCTTTGGGGATGGATTTAATCAAAACCTAATAAAAACTAGGAGAACAATCCCAAATCCCAAACCTTACTATCCGATTGTCAGTCAATTGGCATCCATTCCAACCAACCACACATGTAATTAGAGATAATAAAAAAAAGCATACACAACTACATGCTTATATTGAAAATATTCTAGGCATTTATCATTTTTAAACCAGGCTCTAACATAATAATCAACAACTAAATGGCTTATTTATCCTTTATAAAGTCCCAAGGTTGAGACTTCCGTAAAATGACACAATTCTTCACAATGCATACCTAACCCACTTATGGAAATTCTTACTCCTTTACCCCGAGGACTTACGCAGGAACCTGAAACTCACTTGTAGTTCCACCACCATTCTCTATTTTGTCTAATCAATGCTAATTTTCAAATGCCTAAAGAACAGCCTACGTGTCACTTGAAACCTTGCAGTTCTTTGCTTCTAGTCATCCTAAAGCCTAATGATTACCTAGAAGGCCGATTTCTATCACCCAGCACTACCATGCCTGAGTTCCACGGTAATCTAGTTTATGTAACATATGTCAAATAATTTGTTTAGATAGCAATGCCTAAAATGAAGAACGTAAAATTTCCAGGACATACAGACTTTCTTAAAAATAATTATCGCATTCTTCACTTGTTGTTCCACCACTAGTCTCTATTTTGACTAATGCCAACACTTAGTGGTATTCACCTCAATGGTAATTTTATAATGCCTAAAGACCAGCCTACCTTGTCACCTGAAACCTTGCAGTTTTGCTTCCAGTCACCCTAAAGCCTAATGATTACCTAGAAGGCTGATTTCTATCACCCAGTACTACCATGCCTGAGCTCCTTGGTAATCTAGTTTGTGTAACAGATGTCAAACAATGTGTTTAGCTAACAATGCCTAAAATGAAGAACATAACATTTGCAGGACATAAGGACTTTCTTGAAGAACTTAAATAAAGTTTTTAAGAGGACCCCCTGCCACACACACACACACTCACTCTGAGACATGCTGTTAATTTGAAAATAAAATTCAACTGAACATATTATTATCTAGACCCAAATCATCTTCTTCATCCACTGTCATGTCATGCCCATGCCGTATATGAAGATCAAGTAAACTTAACAGTCTTACAATAGTGTCCACTGGGGCTAGATGTAAAGTATTCCTTGAATGTGCAGACATGGTTTCATTTGCAAGAAGTTTTATTTCGAAAATAGGAAGCCATGCACCCTGATCCTATTCACCTTCATCTTCTCCACGAATTTCTGCTCTCTCAAGATAATCATCCAACATTTCACAGAAGCCTGCAACAATGTCATATGCAAATATAACATTGCAACCCATGATCCAAATGTTAACAAGTGGGCAGGAAAACAAGGAAATTTTAATAAAACAATGTTTCATTATAGCAAACCTTGATGATCGCGAACTTCTGACTTGCCACTATATACCATTTCTCCAATTGTGTCTTTTCTTATCAGTCTGGACTTTCTTGTAGACATGGGTGTTTGCATGTTCTAAAATTCATAATCACTTTCAAAAATTTAGAAGCAAAACATCCCCTTCATTACAAATTTTCTTGCCACAAAGAACTATATAGCTAATTACTACAAGAATTATCACCTTCATTCCTTATCGCTATATTTCACTATTTCTATTACTCTGTTAATTTAATTATATTTTATGCCATCTTACAAGTATTTGCAGGTGTTCATGTATGCCTCAAACACAAAAATCTTTACCTACTATGATAAAGTATATAATATCCTTGACCTTGGCTAAGACTGATCAGAAAAGAAACATTACGAAAGAAGACTGAAATAATTTCAAAATGAAGCCACTGTAATGAACCATTAAATCTCCACTACGAAGCTCAAGTTGATTATGGTGAGCAAAAACCTGCATGATTTTCAATTACAACTAAAGCCTGTCTTCTTACATTTTTTGGACTTCCTTTAGATTCAAGAGTAACATTAAACATGGGCATAAAAGTTTATGCAAAAGATAATATTGATAAAACTACTGAAATGTACAATTCCTAATGGTAATAAAATTAGACATACAAAACATTCCAAAATCTATTGGTCACAGAAGCAACTTCGTCAATATAGAAACATCTTAGACATCTTCCAACCTCATGCACCTCAGTCAACTGGTTGCATTATTTTAGACTGATGTCTTTTAATGACAAATTCCGGAGAAAAATTGTAAACTACAAACATGTAGTTTAGATCAAAGAAAACACAAACATACCAAGGAGGTCCCCTCTTGAAGATTTGATGAAGCCCCTTTTGAAATGTTTTGTGATTGAATGACCCCGTGAGAATTTTCTTGAGAAGACAAATTGCGCCAACCACGCTCTTTTACTGGCCCTGTGATGCTTGAATAGTATTGTATTGAATAAGCAATAAACATCTTGATAAAATAAAGACTGCTCCTACAATTATAGTTTGACCAGTCATAAGATAAGTGTTTGGGGCTAAACCATGGTCCATGTATAAGCTTAAACAACAAATAGAGAAAAGAAACTGAAAAACATCTAAGAATTGGCATTCGTCAGTCAAGTAAAAAGCATCACCCAAACTTTTCTTTATATACCTCTAAAACAACGTACAGAAGCTATAACAGCTACGGTCAAAGGTCGAAGAAATAATATTGATGTTCACAATGACAAAAATATGCCAAAGGTCACAACTTCTCTATTTGTAATATCTTATTGCAAATTTTACCCAGTGAACAATTTTTCTTCTTCCCTATTGACCCACTCTTTATTTTCATGTAACAATTTCAAACAATAGGCCTATCTAATTCAGTATATGCATGTCAACTTGGACACTGTATCTGAATTCGTGCATGTTATAGAAACTATTACACCATGCTCCAAATTGATACAAATGCAAAAGTCAGCTTGATGTGTCCAACATTCAAAGCCGAGACACTCATCGAATACAATTTTCCTAAAACAACAATCTAGAAGTAAACCATGAATGCAAATGGCATAAATCCTGGAATAGGAAAGTACATTATGTTGTTCTCATAATGTCTACCAGCCTGAATTATATAATCACAATAAATGAGCATGAATCTATTGGTAGACTGACCTTCTAGTTAATGTTGATGTATTTAATAACTAGCAATGGACATTTTGCTTATTGGGAAATAGTGAAGGTGTGATTGAACAAAGTTACAAACCCTGTTGCAGACACATCTAGCAGAGAATAGATATTCAAAAGAAATTGGGAATTAGGAAAGAAGCACATGCATGTTGATAGCAATTATGCAATTTAAAAATACAAAGGAAATAGAATCCACTTTTATACCTGGTATGATATAATCAAATGCCTCAGGATCATGATGGAGAACAGTAGAAAGAAGACTCCCTGGCTTAGCTGAAAGTCAAGCACTTTAATTTCTTGCCTCTTCTCTGAGGGACCTGACTAGAATATTGTGTTAGATTTTCTATCTCCAATGTCAAAAGCAAAATTGTAGACTTCCAAAACAACAAAGAAAGGACATACAAATTTACACTTCCTTCATATAACATGAGGGTGTAAACAGGAGATTCACAAAAATCCTATACAACATCAATGCAACAGCTTGCCACAGAGTAAGAAGTAGACACATGACTGAGACAAGGGTCTTAAGTTCTACCCTAACCCTAGGGCATCTAAGGAGGTGACGCGTTTTCTGCGAGATGAGGAGCATCTATATCTGTTGGGGTTCTATTATCTATTCGTCAAGGATATAAGGTTCAAGGATCAAAAGGGGTAGGGATCTAGGAATAGCTCAACAGAGGTATCACCTGAACAATAGGTTACCCAAAAGGATCGATATGCAATGAAAATAAAAATTTTATTTGGTATTTATTCAAGAGGTAAAGTCTGCATAACGGTGATGAAAAAATAAAATGAATAAAAGGTTCAATTTGGTAAAGCTCAACCAACTTGTTACCATCTGATTCGAACAAAGCATAAAAGGTCTTCGTCAGAAGGTGTAACGAAGCGTAGTAGGTAGATGGGTGGGCTGAGCTGGGTTGAATGTGATATGTACTTAGTTGAGTAATCACTCAGCTATGTGGAATAGAGCCCCCAATAAATAAAAGAATTAAAAGGCATTTTTCATTAGAGGATTAAACATAGTATACCTTACCTCCAAGAATGTTATGCAGTGGCTCTCCAACGTGCCTCCTCCAACATTGCTATGCACCAGAGAAACCCACCACAAACCCATGACAAGAAAACAGTGAAAAAACGCTATGCACCAGAGGACCAACAATGCTATGCACCACGGTGGAAAAAAACAGTGAAAAACACTATGCACCAGAGGACCAACACTACTACAAACCAGAAAAAATGCCCTTGTTATCTAGAAACCACGGTGGTGAAAACCCAAGGAACAACACTGCTAGGCACCAGAAAAAATGCCCTCGTTATCTAGAAAACACGATGGAGAAAACCAAAGGACCAACATTGCTACAATTTGAAAAAACGACCTCATTATCCAGAAAACAGGATAGAGAAAACCCAAGAGAAAATGATGGAGAAAAACCATAGGAAAACCCTATGCAGCATCACGCAGGGTGCACGCAGGCTTATGGTGGAGGCGCAGGAAGGATTCTGAAATAAAATATCCCCCAACATATTGCATATTTATATAGTTAAAAAAAACCCTTTTTACCCCTAATATACCACCACTATATTGGCTTGTAATTTTTTTTATTTTTAACCCCCCCAATATGAACGGATGTGATATCATATTGGTCCCTAGGTGATGCCCCCGTGGAATAATCCGGGGGGGTGTATCATGGGTGAATGAGTCAGAGCGTGCTTAAGATTATCAAAGGCTTCTTGGGCCTGGTTATCACAGAAGAACGGAGTGTCCTTCTTGAGGAGACGCATATAACCGTGCGTTTTCTTGGCAAAGTTACAAACAAAACGACAAAGAAATTTTTCCTTCCATTGCAAACTTTGGAGTTTAAGGATGTCGGTTGGGGTAGGGAGGGCGAGTATAGCAGCAATATTCAATGGATCAATCCAGATGCCATCCTTAGAAACCATGAATCCTAAGAGGCATCCTGTCTCAACACGAAAAATACATTTGTGTGTATATAGTCGTATTTTGTAATGGCGACATCTCAAGAAAATGTATCTAATATGTTGAGGATGGTCTTCCCGTTGCGGTGAATGCGCAGGGAGGTCATCAAGGTACGGCTCCACGATGCTTTTAATGTCATGAAACACATAGGACATGGCACGTTGGAATGTGGCTCCAACGTTCTTGAGACCAAAGGGTAACTTCCTATAGGAGAAGGTTTACCATGGGCATACAAATGTCGTCTTATGCTGATCGACGGGAAATATCTCAATCTGATTGTATCTAGAAAATCCATCGATGAATGAGAAGATGACTCTTCTGACACAGTTGTCGATAATCTGATCGATATGCGGAGTCGAAAAATTGTCCTTAGGACAAGCTTTGTTCAGGTCTCAAAAATTGATGTAGACTCTAATGGTTCCCTGCTTTTTGTTCACAGGAACAATGTTCGATACCCATTTCGTCAGGGGTATACGATAGATGAATCTTTCCTTTAGAAGGTTTTCAATTTCGGCTTTGATAGCTGCAGCCTTCCATGGATGGACTTGACTCAATTTATGCCTCTCCGGTTTGGTTGTGGGATAGGTTTTGATTTCATGGACCGCAATAGATGGGTCTATCCCAGGAATTTCTTCGTAATACCAGGCAAAAATATCTTGGAATTCCTTGAAAAGTGCTCTATATTCTTCAGTTTCTTCCATTAAACAATTCTTCCCTATGTGAACATGTTCAATAGTTCCAGGCTTGACCAATATGTCGATTGGAGTTGTTTTAGTAATGTTGCATAGATTTCCTTCCGATTCTGAATCTCGCAACAACACAGGTGTTTGTGGAGTGTCGACAATATCAGTAGCCAAGAGATATACAAAATCATTATCTACCGAACTAGTGTTGGGGAGGAACAAGGATTTGTGATGATGATCCTCCCATACTAATTCATTCATACTCATAATCTCTATGATGGACTCGTCTGACGGAAAATTTTGGGAGAGATAATCCAGAGTAGGAAGAGAGGGTTCTAACCAGTAGGGAAGGTGGTAAGGATCTGAAGCCACAAGATGAAGATCATCTATATGGGCATCGGAAATGGATTGGATAGCATCATAAACTACTTCATGCGGGGTATGGGAGGATGAATCAACAACTTCTTTACCCTTGGGATCATAGCCAAACAAAGAGATCATATTGATGGTCGTTGTCTCTGTGCTAGAAGGAGCTGATGGGAACACGCCCATAAGGGTAGAGTCTTTCAGCATGCCTACCCCAATCGACTGGTAAGGAGGATGGGACTGACCTAGCATAGGGATGTTATTCGTCGTAGGGGTAGTAACATCCGGCGTATAGAAATCAAGTTGATCAATTGTCACAATTCTTCTCGAATGCGGAAACTAGAGAGTTATAAATACTGTCGAAGCGACAATGATCATAACATAAAACCAATTTCTTCCTAAGAGAAGATTGTAGTCTAACGAGGCATCCACTAATTCCACCTGAATGGAAATAGTTTTTCCCCCTAGCTCAACTGAAAGTGCTGGCATGATACCATGGGGTTGGAAACCTCTTCCATCAAAGGATTTTAGGGTCGTTAGTGATTTCATAAGCTCAGGAGAGCCAATCGATTTCCAACAGGACAGAGACAAAATTGAGGTGGAAGCACCTTCATCTAGAACAGTCCTAAATATTTTTTTCCCAACTACTTTTGTTACGATCTAAAAAGTGACTTGGTGAGGCAATCTAGATTTGTAGTTTTCCACATTGAAATGGATCAAATTCGTGTTACCTGGGTCTAGGGCTCTCAAAGCAGTTAACAAGTTTTTGCATTGCGTAGGAAGGCTTTGGAACACTTCTAAGGTATACATTGCACATGGTTCCTGAGTGAGGTCTTCAACAGTATTATAGAACTGTGCAGCTCAAGAATTAGGGTTAAAAACAACCTTCCTAAGAGTACTCTTGGGTGGACGCAAAATCATGTCGAGATTAGGCTTCTCGATAGTTAGGGGGCCATTAAACGAGGATGCGAGAGAACTAGTGGGAGGAGCTTTATCTGGAGAAGGATTTTCATTTTTCTTCTCCTCAGGCTTGTCATATGACCAAATACGAGTTGTTAAACTAACAGTTTTCGATGACATCATTAGGACTTCTTCTATAAAATTAGAATTTTCCTGATTAGACATTTGGTCTATCAGTTGTTGCTGAGAAGGAAAAGGATAAGTAAGAACTGCTAGTGCGGGGTTATTCTTTAAAAATTTGTTAATTTCATCACAATGGGGACATTCCTTCGTTAAATGATCGCCACCACACAACAGGAAGGGATATTTGGCTTTCCTTTTTCCTTTATTATCGTTCTCCGGGGCCACAGGCTTAGGATTTTCCTGTTGGTTTTTGGGTTTTTTATTTTTACCTTTTTTCCTTTTCTTATTATCGGATGATTGCGTACTTTGAACAGAATTCACCTTAGTGGAAACCGTAGGATTAGAAGGAGAAGTAGTAGAAGCACTGGGTTGTTTGGCAGGTTTTTGTCATCGACGAGGGCTGGATTGAACTGATAACCCCATCGACAGAAGTTTTTGCAGGTGGCTTAGCTGGGTCCATGCTGGGACGAGGAGCTTGAGGAATAGGGCATACAAAGTTCTGTATTGGGAATACACCAAATCCAGATACTGAGCACGACTGATAGCCTGCTCTTTAGTGACAGCACCGCCCATGGCCACATCTCGAGCAATAGGTGGCAACAAAGAATTCGTAAACCAATCAGCTAAGAGTTGGTCCGGGATATGAGCTTTAATGAGCCTTCTCCACCTTCTCCACTCATGGATATGATCGGATATGTGCTTGGAGGTATTTTGACGTAGAGAAGTCAAAAGGTGTGTACCCATTTCATAAAGAATGGGTAGTTGAAAGTGTGCGAGGAAGAAAGTTTCCAGAGAGCTAAAGTCCACAAATGCATGTTGTGGAAGTTCAATGTACCATTTCGCAGCTGTACCGGTTAATGTGCGTTGGAAGAGTCTCAAACAGACAGAATCATCCATCAAGGAGTTCGATGAACACCACATATGGAAGGTCATAACATGGTTTTTTGGATCGTTTCCCTGCTTTCCATCAAATTTTGGAATGTTCGATGGTAACTTTACCGGAATTGCAGGCCACGAAGGGTTGTGTCGAATGGGATAATTTATCAATTTGGATAAATCAGGTAAATCCAAAGTTGCTAGGAGGTAACTGATGATTGGGATCCACATACTAGTAGTATTCATAAGGAATGTATCCACTAGTAATGTCATAAGTTGACCGATACATAGGTTGTTGAAATATCTGATGAGATGATGAACCTCCCAAAGATTAACCTCCAGGATTAGGGCCGCTAGAGCCAGCAGGACCATTTGAAGGAGGACCACCAAAACCATCGGGACCACTAGAGCCACTGGGACCACCAGGACCCCTAGGACCACTAGGACCACCAGGAGGAGGCCCACCAAAACCACCAGGATCCCCAGGACCACCAGGAGGAGGACCACTATGACCTCTGGGACCACCAGGAGGAGGGCCACCAGGACCCCCGAAACTACAAGGAGGAGGACCGCCCGCCCCCCCAGGGGAAGGACCTCCATAAGGCGGTCCTCTGCCACCTTCACTAGTATGAATAGGTATTCCTCCCATCGCTGGCATGTAAGATCAATTGGGTTGCCCCCACAGTGTAAATGCATTCCTAGGGCATGGAGTTCTAGTATAGGACATTCCTATAGGGGTAGGTTTGTAATTCATATTTCCTACAGGAATTTTATTTGCTGGATAACCATAACCCCAAGAGGGTTGATTAACTGCAGGTTGTGCCATTAAAGGATGACCTGAACTTGAAGTAGGGTTTACCATATTGGTGTTGGTGGGAGGAACATATATTGTAGATTGTCCTATGACATAGGTTTTCCGATTATTAGTAACAATTCCACTAGTGGGTAACGTAGGTCACGCTAGGGGTTGGCCCTCGGCATTAGAAGGTACATAGACTAATGGAACTGAAGGTTGCCCCCCAGCCATAGAAAGTGTAGGATGACTAGAGACAAACCTAGAATTCAAAACTACAGGAGCAGAATTGGAGGTTTGACCTGGATTGAGAGAAGTCTCAACAAAAGCTGGATGACCATCAGTAGAATCCATAATTTCAGCCACAGGCGGATCTATGTTACGGGGTAATCTAGTTGATATAGATTCAGCGTGAGGTGCAGGTGCGGCCAAGAATCTGTCTAGCCTTTGAATTCTCTCTTGAAAATCTCGTGCACAGTGAATAGATGCTTGGATTTGTCTATACTCTTCTTCACCTAGAGAAGTTTGTTCAAGAGAGGTTCTATTAACCTCGAATGAGGAAATGGCCTAACTCATGGAAGTTCCCTGAAACAGAGCATCCGGGCCATACTCATGTGCATCAGGATTATTGGTACGACCTTCCATATGAGGATGAAAGGAAGTATCAGACATAGGAGGCTGTTGAGCCAAGGGATTAATATAAGAAGTGATTTGGTCTCCACTTTCTACAACTATATTTTCTTCCTCATGGGAACTAGTTTTAGCTCCTTGGTCAATGGCTTCCATTGGACTTTCTCCTATAATAGGAGGAAAATCAGGTGGCAAGCCCTATGTTCTTCTGGATCGTCTCAACTGAAACTCAGCCAAAATGTAGAGTCACTAATATAACCTAGGGTTTCAAAACTAAGAAAAAACACACAAAACTTTCTCCTACTCAAGCTACAGGCCAACAAGCAAACTTAAATGATAGGATGAGCTCAAATAGTCGGTCTCTCACCAGGATTGTCAAGCAGGTGCAACTCACGATATACCACAAAGTTACATGTGTAGTAATCTCCCTAATGTTGTTTTCGGTGTTTTTTCTCCACACAAGATGGCCAAAGGGTTTTTCTCATATGGAAAAGGTATCCTAGTGGGGTATCCCGGTATACTCAAGGTACGTGGGAGCTCAAATCGGTAGTAGTGTTGTCTAATGCAAAATTGTTCACAAGGGGCCTTTCGATATACAATCGAGTACGTGAAGTACCTTTCTATATACCTCAAGGGTACGTGGAAGAACCGCGCAAGTTTCAGGGTGTAGTGTAGACAAGTAACGACAGCTCCTACGTTTTACGATGCCCGAACACGTCTCTAACTTATCACTCAAATTTCTATACAATTTTAGACCTATAACTACTGTTAATTTTTGTAGAAATTCAGGCCTGCAGTAGATTAATTTCACCCACAACAATTAACAATTGATCATGCAAAATTATCAACAATGGAGACTGAATATGGAGCTGT
>LPNX010146349.1:60795-80315 GCA_001517045.1 Pseudotsuga menziesii
ATGGCATCTCATACATTCTTTTGCATGGAGGAAAGAGTGGAGGAGGAAGAGGCAACAAAGCTGATTCACCTCACCTAGTCTTGCTTTCCTATGTGCCGTAAAACACTGAAAAAGCAGGCAATAAAGCAAAAAAGCAGAAGGGCGCCTAGGAGGCCAGGAATAAATCAGATTTGATTCCTAAGGCTTTCCCAAGCGCTACATGAGTCAATAATGGCAAGTTTGACCTCTATGGATAGGCAATTAGCAACTTGCACATGGTGGGACTCATGGACTAGGCAAATAAGACAAAAATAAATGAATTAATGTCTAAGTGGGTAAATACTATGGGTTGATTATTCTAACACCCCCCCTTAAGCCTGAATTTATGAGTAATAAATCAAAATATAGGGCCTAGCAACAAGGCTTAGTCACCCTTTTACATACTGCAAGTCCATATGAAACAATTAGGTGAGTGCATGGAATTTTGACAGAAAAGTAAAGCCATGCAAGTATGAAATGCAAGTTCATTCACTTTACCATTCAAAGTATGCCTAATTACGGGAGGGAGAGGGAGTATTTTTTTTTTCAATTTTGCTTTAAAACCAAAAGATTCCCAAACAACTACACTAAACAATCCTTTTCCCAAACAACTACACTAAAGAATACAAGCAAACGACACTTCTTCAAATCAAATCTTTTGAAAGCAAGCAGATAGGGTAATTTCTCTTTCCTAAGAAGAAAAACAAACAGCAATCAAAGGCATATTTGATATTTTTTCAGTTTTCCTATTTAAACCGGAAAGATCTAACTTAAAACTAATACTATTTTTCTTTTGATGAGATGACAATATGAAATAAAGGGAAGAAAAATGGAGATCTGAAAGCTTATGAGGCTAATCAGAGGTCAAAGAATTCTTCCTTAAACAACAATACAAATGGATCTCAACCAAAAAAAAAAAATTTAGAGTAAAAATAAGTCCTTCACTAACTTAAAGAAAAAATGGAAGCAAACAAACCAACCAAATGAGTTTTTCTTTTCAGTATTATCCAATAGTAGGTAGAGATCTAACCGAGCTAAGGCTTCTAAGCAATCCTTTCAAAATAACCAAACTTACAAGCAGTAACAATGATGAACCTAACTTATCCTTTTGATTATAACAAACAAGCATTTACCACATCAAAAATTTCAGATTTCATACACTCAGGTATTTGCAAACAAGTTTGGACAATGCCAACTGAAGACACAAAATCCAAAAACCACAAATTCCTTTACAAATTTTGAAAAAATAGACTTCTAGAAAAAACCTACTTGGAACTGCTTGCAGAGGTTGTTGACAAAGCGATTTTGAGGAGGCACCGCTTCTTGCTAACTGCTCACAGGTGGGGGCACCGCTTCTTGCTATCTATACCCATGCGGTGGCACCGCTTATTGCTTACTGCACAGATGTGGTTTCCTACAAGTGTTCAAAACAAAATAAGAGCAAAAAAACAAAGTCAAAGCTTGGCAAACCAACATCAAAAAAGATGAATCAATAGTACTTAAGAGCATAAAAAGTCAGGATGGCTCAGATCTGAAGAGATTTGATGATATCAACCCAAAACCTAATTAGGTCAGATGGTAGATCTGATTGAAATAATAAGAAGCTAGAGCTTGGATTCTGACAAGTGTTCGAAGGCTAAGGAAGATCAGATCTGCTGAAGCTCTTCCCTATTACGATCACCAGATTTGTTGTCAGGAATTTTGTTACACCTTCGGTGGACAAAAGTTGTTCCTCTGGTCTGAATGGTTCAGATTCAAAACAAATAGTTTACAACAAGGTTTGGAAACTTCTCCTAGAAACTACAGACATCTGGAATGCAATCTTCGATGGAATGATGTGGCTCTTCACCTATGGCGAAAGATATCCAAGAAAATACCTGCATAAACACATCAAAACACAAAAGATCAAAAGTACCAGAATATCATCTATAGATCTATATCGGTGACTAAGGAATCCGATAATAAACATGCAAGATTACACATAACAAGTATATGGGAAGAAAACCAACTTTGTATTGATAAATAATGAAATAGTTTACAACCTATGCCTTAGTGTTGATGTAGTCCTCCACAAAACCGATATCTTATCCCTAATAGCTCCAACTTGCTCCTCTATGCTCACTCTTAATGAATCAGGCCAGAATGTCAAAATGACAGCATGACTTTTCTCTCTCTCAACCATGGGGTATGAGCCTATTTTTATAGGCCTCAAATGGATAGAGATGGTTGAGATTTTGGTGGGTGAAGTGGACATGATATCCCAAAAGCATGGATCTCGAGCTCAACTGACCGAGGTGAATAGGGATAAGGTATGCCATGAAGCTTTTGATCTAGAAGCTTCATGAAGTCTCTATTTTTCACTTTTTACCAAGGGCACCGCTCCTGCTCCTTGATGACAAAGCGGTGCTAGGGCAGATCCACTCTTCAAGCAAAGAGAAAAGGAGGTGCCACCGACTGTCTTCAACACTACTCAGGCAGTGCTAAAGAAGGTACCACTCCTAAGCTTAAGGGTAGAAGCGGTGCTAGGTTTTTATGTGCAAGATTGATATTTGGATCAATGTTTTCACTTCAAGATTTGGGAATGAGGGCAAACATGGATTTTTAGGGTCTTATCACGTGTTGATGAAGAGATTTGGGTGTAACATGGACTAACCATGTTTTTTTCTTTTAATGCTTTGATTTCTTTAAAGTGCACATCTCAAAAAGTCTAGGGGTGATATATGTAACACCCCGGTTTTGACCACGTTTTCATTAAAATGTATATGATGTATATATTGTAATAAATGGTGGCGAGGAGTTAAAGGCAAAAGCCCCACCATTGATTTAATTTTTTGTGTCTCGACGATTAAAACCGTTGCTGATGGTATATCCGTGCTATCTGACACATATTAATTCTGGCGTCATCTAAACATGCATTTTAGTTAAAAATACCTGTAACCAGTTATGTCAATGCAACCATAATGGAAAGGGCATGATTTTCCTAACGATAGGGAGGGAAATTATTTAACCCTTGGGGGCCAATGGAGAAAAGAGAAGTGTCAGTTCTTAAACCCATTTATTTGTCACCCACCCTTATGACTTACTCACCTTTCCTTGTCTCAATCAGTCAACTACCAAATTAAACGCCTCTGATATTAGTTGGGCAATTATTGTTGGCTAGTGGTGTGTGGCAGGACTGTCAGTCCTTTCCCACATGCACACTCCACCAGGAGACTCATTCACCCTCACGTGTGCAGGAGGAGACCACGACCCATTATCCATTTTTCCTTCACGCAGAGAATGGGGGAAGAGTTGCCTTACCTTCACGAATTGGTTGTGTGGGTTATCATCCTCATGATTTTTGGGTCTATGATGTTTTCTTCATTACTAGACACCCATGTTGGGTTCTCTCCCAAAAACGGATGGAAGTTTCCTGTGCGTGAATCTCGTTGTTTGATTTTGCTCTGCGTAGCTACCTTACTGGTTTGGTGGTTCTGTGTACACGAATCCATCTCCACCCTGAGAGTCTGTTGCATCTGATTCCTCTTCCAATTTCGGGCTATGTCTTTCCCATTGCTTCAGTGGTGAGATCGTGGCTATTGTTTTCCCCATGAGTGTGGGTTGTTGCTGAGTTTTTTTGGCCATGATAGGGCCAAGAATAACTCTGAGATCGTTTTGCTTAGTATGAGCTGTGAATTGCTCGATTTTGTTGTGTGTATGTAGTGGTTGGTATTTGGACTGTAATGGAGCGGGAATGAAGGCTTGGTATGCCTGATAAACCTAGTGTGTTGAGCAGCCTCATAGACAGAGCTAGAGGGTTGGCTTTCTTCTCCACACCCCCTGAATAGCACTGGAAGGGAAATCAGGGCCTGAGGGACTGTGCAGCAGAGAAGGGATTGACTCCTTGTGTTGGGTGTGTGTGTGGGTGTCCTAGAAGTCAGGCTAGTTCTGGTGCAGGTGTCCTTAGATCTTTAGTGAGCCCACCAGCTTAGCAGTCATCTTTTCCCAGCTCTCTGATGGCCTGATAAACCCAACTGTGTTGGCTTGGTCGATCTGTGTATCTTTGGCTATGTGTGAACCTGCTTAGTTCCTTATTCCTTGGGGAATCATGCCCAGCTCCGGGGTGGTAGTGTTGCTGAGAGATTAAGGAGCACACTGGCCTATGGTTGGGTGGAACGTTGCAGCGACATAGCTGGTTGCAAGACAAGCTTCCTCATAAGATAAGTGTTCTTGTCTATTTCATATCTGCAATTGTATTTGTTGATTGATGAAAATGATGAACATGATAAATGCTTGAATGTACGGTTTTGCTTCCACTGTATGATGAATAGTTATGCATCTATGCATGTTTTACTTTAATGCATTTCAGTTTTTATCATTGTATGTTCATGGGGCTAGTTGCACGGGTATATAGTAGTAGTGGTAGCGTCCTCTTCGTCGATCAGAGGGTCGGGGACATTACAATATAGTTGTGAGTGAATCCAGGTTCAATCAAATAGAAACAGTTTGCTTAGCAATCTGACCCTCAACTTACACCACAGTTGATTGATGATCTCTTGGCGGTCTTCTAATGCTGTACAAATTCCAGGAACGGTCCTTTCTTCAGGACCCATAGTTTCAGCTCCTTGGGTGTTGTGGACTTGACCTTCATTCCCATTTTGTTGTGGACAATACTTAATCAGATGGTCTCCTCCACATCCCCAACATTTGAGTGGTTTCCTTATCTTGTCTCCCATCATTCTGCCTAGCTTAATCATAGCTTGTGATGGATGCCTTTGTTGATTTCATGAGTGAGAAGGTTTGAAACCTTTATTCCTTTGGCCAAGCTTCACATTCTCCTTGTGGGATTTTCTCCTACTCCCCTATGTATTTGGGGTCTGATGCTTAGAGTTTATCTGCCTTTGGAGGTTTTTCAAACTCTATAGTATGGTTGTAGTCAATTTATTTCACTCTTCCAGAACCTTGATCATCCTTTTTCTCCCCTCTTTGCAACTCTGCAATTCCACCCTAAGGTTTCTTAGGGTAGCTGCAATATCTAGAGAAGTCTCTTGATTTCCATTCTCATCTAATTTCGTTTCAACATTCTCAACCTGAATATTTTCCCCCATAGCGTATGCTTCAAGCTCATGGGAATCCTATGCAACACTCACGATGTTAATCATCTAGGCGTCGATCTTCTTGGTTATACTAAGACCAACTTTTCAATCTGCACTACGACTCTGCAAAAATGTGTTATTCAGGCACGATTGTTAGCGACATAAAAATTTCAATAGTAAAAACCATTTACTTACTGTTACTTATCCCATCTAGGCCCAATGATGTAAGCCAACGGCTCTGTTAGCTATTCAACTTGGCCCATTTAGGCCCTAGTGTTGTAACCAGCATCTCTGATACCACAATGTTGATATCATAGGATGTTCTTATCTTTGTCCACTATTCGTTCTGGCCCATTTAGGCCTGGAGCTGCAACCCATAGATCTATTAAACCACAATGTGGGTGTTCTTTTCTCTTTTAACTGCTCATTCTTTCCCATTCAATCCCAATGCTGCAACTAACAACTCTGATACCACAATGTCATGCCCCCATACCCCATAATGTGGATAATTTAAATTTTTTTCTTAAAGAACCTCTTTGTTCTTCTGATTAACACCGGGTATGGACGTTAACCTATTCTCCAACCTTCATCTCGGGCTTAGAACCACTATACCGGTCGTTACTCCCTGCAGTTCTCCATTCAGCGTCTAGAATGGTCATTTCTAAACTAACCTTGCCATTTCCACACTTCTGCTTTCCCACTGCTGACCTCGGAACCTGGAAGTCAGAACCTCAAGCTTTTTATGAATAAAAAGGTCTAACTTGTGCTTTCCTCCCATCAGTGCTTCTGCCTTCCTCCTTCGAAACTCAGAAGTCGAAACTTCAACATTCAGATGAAGCGAAAGATTCAAATTCCACCTTTCGCACCTCCGCACTTCCGCTTTTCACCTTCTGGCCTCAGAACTCGCAACTTCAATAATTTGATGAAGCAAAATCTTCAACTTCTTCCTTTCGCACTTTCGCTTTCCGCTTTTCGGCCTCCAAACTCGGAAATTGGAACTTCAACAATTTGACGAAGCAAAAGCTTCAACTTTCACTTTTCGCACTTTTGCTTTCCACCTTCCAGCCTCAATACTCAGAAATCGAAAATCGGAACTTCAACAATTCAATGAAGCGAAAGCTTCAACTTCCACCTTCCACACTCTCGCACTTCCTCTTTCCGCCTTCTGGCCTTGGAACTCGAAAATCGGAACTTCAACAATTCAACAAAGCAAAAGATTCAACTTCTGCCTTATGCACTTCCACTTTCTACCTTATGGCCTCGGAACTCAGAAATTGGAAACCAACAAAATGATAATTGAACTTTTACATCTTTCGCTTTCCGCCTTCCCCCTTTCCGCTATGGAACTCAGATCGCGGAAAACTGATCCTTGGTCTTGATCGACCTTCATTCTCCTGCCTTTCGCCTTCCGCCCTTCTGCCGTGGGGCTCGAAAGTCGGGAACTTACTCTTCCGAATTAACCTTTCTTTGTCCTTCTGAATTCCTCCCTTCGACCTCGGACTTCGGAAATCAGAACCTTAACCTTTCCTTGGAACTTTTTTGCGCTTTTCCGCTTCTCGCCTTCTGTAGGCGAATTCCGGGAATCGAAAAGTCACCCTTCTGCCTTAGAATTCTTTACGCTTTTTCCTTCTGGCTTTCGACCTCAGACATCGAAAGACAAAAAACCTACTTTCTACCTTAACTTTTCTCTTATTTTCTTCCTTCCATCTTCCACCTTCCGCAGGCGGATCCCAGAAGTCGAAAATCCCACATTTGGCTCTGATGGGATTTCTTTCTCCCACCTCCCACATTTCACCTTCCACTACGGATCCTGGGTTGCAGAAACACAAATTTTCTTCCCAGTTCAACTGTTCCTTTCCGGCTTTTGCCTTCCACCTCTCCTAGCTGGATTTCAAAGGGCTAAAAATCTGATTCAGAAGTATTTTGACCTTTGTAACAGGATTTCAGCCTCCATGACCTTAGGAAAATATGCATAAAAATATCTAAGGAAAAAACAAAGATAAAATGCAAAAAATATACACAAGTAAACATCTACTTCATCATCATTAAGCATTCAATCATGAATAGAACAATTCATAGGCAAAAAAATTACATAAACAACATAACAAGAATACTTATCTTGAAGGATGAAGTTGTTTTGCAACTAGATATGTAGCTGGGACGTTCCACCCAACCATAGGCCAGTGTGTTATTTAATCTCTCAACACCACTGCCACCCACGAGCTAGGTATGATTCCACAAGGAACTAGGGAACAACAGACTCACACACAACCAAATATTTAAAACACAGTCAAGCCAACACCTAGTTGGACTTATAAAACTGTCCATCAAAGCCACCACCTAGTTGGGTTAATAGGCTACATGCTTATCAATCCAACACTTACATTAAGGACCAACCAAGCCAACAGACAAATCCACAGGCCCAAGATCAAATCATCTCTCACAGTTGGGTTGACAGGCTGTCCAACCAAGGATTACACACAAGGCCAATGCATAAGAAGACCCAACCAAACCGATATCCAATTGGGTTAAAAGGCCCCAAGGCCAAGTAAATCTCCCTTGGGTTTATAGGATGCTAAGGTAGTGGAAAGGAAAAATTACTAGACTAGTGGCTCACTCAAGAGCTAAGGACACCTCCACAAGATATACCTGCCCTGGCATCTACATTACTTGTTGATGAAATTGTAACTTCGGAATGTATTCACTTGTATTTCTTATGTATTGTAACCCGATGTTTATTTTGGGATGTACTTGAGTCATGTCATGCCCCGATGTTCCTATCGAGAGGTTCTATAATGTAAAAAAGTCATGTCAAGTCATTATGGGTAACCCTCCTATTGATCAAGGGTTAAAGTCCCCGCAATTCCAGGGCACTAGGGTTCTTAGACTCACCTAGTGAAGTCAGCCCTAGTTGGGTTTAGTTAAGTCGGGAATTAGTATAAATAGAGAGCTAGCCTCTCTATTTATCACACACTCACTCACACTCAATTGTAGAGTATAGCTGAGGAAGAGAAAGACACTGAGGCAAGGAAGAAAGAGGTTACTGTTGTCGGGAGATCATCTTACTATTTTGGGGTTTTAATTTTGGTGCTGATTCTATCTTTGAGGAAGTTGTGGGGTTTTCTCCATTTATGGCTTCCCCAAGGAAAAACATTGTGTTAATTGTCTCTTGTACTTGATTGTTGTGCTTGTTGTTCTCTCAGTTAAAGATCCTAATGTTATGCTAGATTAATGTTAAAAATCTAACATGGTATCAGAGCTAACCTGAGAAGAAGACTCTGTGCAGCTGCGGGAACTAGGGATTCCTACTTTGTGGATATCTCTCCATAGATTTTCAGCAAAATAAGGTTGGAATAACTCTCCTCCCTAGGGCACATCTTTCTGTCGAAGCAGAATCCAATTCTGAGGTTTTTAGTTTTGGACTCGACACTGCTACAGGAAATTAGGGCTTTTCACAGAAGTGGAATTTTTCAGTGAGCCTAAAATTGGATTGATTTCCTACCCAAAATCGAAGTTAGGGATCAAGATCAAAGCATTTGGTTGTACAGAACTTCGGAAAAGTAAAACCCTAATCTACTCCTGAACCAACACTGCAAAATTTCAGCTCCAAATCCAGATCTGACATCTTGACCTGGTAAGATCTGAATCTTTTGTATTTCCATTTAAGGCTCTTAGTTAAGATGTCTCATCATACCAAGCTTGATGAAAAGCTTAAGGGAGCTGATAACTTTCGAGCCTGGAAGTATAGGATCTCCCTGGTCATGGAAGAAAATGAGTTGGACTCCTATATCAGTGAGGAGGTTCCAGTTCCAGAGGGAGATGAGGCTAAGGCCTTACACAAGAAGAAGATGGTTACGGCAAAGAGGATCATCGCTGATTCAATCAAGGATCACCTCATACCACAGGTGTCCTCCCTAAAGACACCTAAATCTATGTTTGATGCCCTAACCAAATTGTTTCAAGGGAAGAACATAAACCGGAAGATGACTCTGAGAAACCAAGTGAAGAATGTAAAGATACAGAATGCAGAGACCATCCAGTCTTACTTTGCAAGGGTCTCTCAGATCAAGGAACATCTAGAAGCAGTAGAGGAAGAAGTGGAAAATGCAGAGATTGTAATGACCACCATGAATGGTCACCCTAGATCATGGGACTCCTTTATTCAAGGAATCTATGCCAGAAAGAATTTAGTCAAATTCAACAGACTATGGGAAGAATGCTGTCAAGAAGAAGCTCGGATAGTAGCTCGAGAAGAGAAGACGGGAAGTGAAGAACAAGCTCTCACAGTTCACTCCAAGAAAGGTAGAAGAAACTCTCATCACTCCAGAGGTAAGACCTTTCACCATAAAGATAACATTAGAAAGGACTTATCTAAATTAAGATGCTATACATGTGATGAAAGAGGACACTTTGCAAAATACTATCCTAGAAACAAGATTAACTCTCATAAGAAGAAGGGAAACAAGAGAAGACATCATGCTTATGCTGCAGAGGACGATGAACCTTCCAAAAAGAGAACTAGATATGAAAGTGAAGATTCTTCCAGTGATGAAGAATATGTTTTGATTTCCACTCTCACAGGAAACATTACTCAAGGAAGCAATGATTGGCTTATAGACAGTGGGGCTTCCAAACATATGACAAGATTCAAGGAATCCTTTGTGAAACTATTAGAACATGAATCACCTCACAAGGTGAAGCTTGGAGATGACTACCAGTATCCAATAAAAGGTAGTGGAGAATCCTCCTATAAGCTAGACTCTGGAAAGTATATGACAATGAAGGAAGTATTGTCTGTACTAGGACTAAAGAAGAACCTCCTCTCCATATCTGCATTAGATGCAAAAGGCATGAGGGTTGCATTTATAGATGGCCAAGTTATCATGTGGCCAAAGGGAAAGACTCTTGATGATGCAGTAGTGATTGGGGAACAAGAAGGAGGTATATACAAATTGAAGGGCCATCCAGAACAAGCTTTAGTCCATGACACAGTAGAGCCAAATGAGCTTTGGCATAGAAGGCTTGCACATGTGCATTACAGAACACTACCACTTGCAAGCAAAGATGTTGAAGGTCTTCCAGAAATTCATGCAAAACATGATGGGGTCTACAAAGGATGTGCAAAAGGAAAGAACACAAAGAAGACATTTCCAAGTAGCGAGAGAAAAGCAAAAGGAATCTTGGAAATCATCCACTCCGCTGTATGCGGTCCATTGTCATCAAGTTCACTAAGCGGGTACGTATACTATGTTTCTTTTATTGATGACTTTTCTAGGAAGACATGGATTTACTTCATGAAGAACAAAGATGAAGTATTCAGAAAGTTCAAGGAATTCAAAGCCTTGATCGAGAACCACACTGAACATAAGATCAAGACCTTTTGATCAGATAATGGCGGAGAATTCACATCAAATGAATTCAAAGAGTTATGTAAAGACTCAGGGATTAAGAGGGAGTTGTCCACTCCATACATTCCACAACAGAATGGGATTGCAGAAAGGAAGAATAGAACTATCATGGAAGCTGGAAGAGCAATGCTTCATGATCAAGATATGCCTATGCATCTATGGGCAGAAGCTTCCAGAACAGTGGTCTATGTACAGAACTGTACTCCACACAGAGTACTCGAGAACAAGACTCCTGAAGAAGTCTTCTCCAGCAAGAAACTAGAAGTAATCCATCTCAGAATATTCAGCTGTCCTGTATACATTCACATTCCAAAAGAGAAGAGAACAAAATTAGATCCCTCGGGAAAGAAGGGCATATTTGTGGGATACTTTGAAAGCTCGAAAGCTTACAGAATATACTTTCCAGGATTCAAGAAAATCGACATCAGCAGGGATGTGACATTTGACGAAGACACAGCTTACAACAAATCTAGAAAGAAACCTGCTGAAGTTCCTGAAGAGGCGGAAGCACCCATAATTCATGACACAACCATGAATGAAGAAGTTCAAGAAGAAGATCAAGAATTTGGAGAACCACAAGAACCTTTAGATCCACCTCAGGAGAAGAATCCTCACAAGAGGAAACCAGCTTGGGTACGAGAAGCTATCCAAGGTGCGGAAAGATATGGGGCTCCAGAAGAGAATCACAGAGAAAGAAAGAGGACTAGATCCTGCTCCAGGTATGTAGCATTATTATGTGATTTCATCGATAAAGAACCTCCCAATTATGAAGAAGCGGTAGAATGGAAAGAATGGAAGGATGCTATGATCGAAGAGTATCAATCGATCATGAAGAATGATGTTTGGGATGTTGTCCCAAGACCAGAAGGGAAGTCAGTTGTAAATTCCAAATGGATCTACAAGATCAAGCATGCTGCAGATGGTAGCATTGAAAAATATAAAGCAAGATTTGTTGCTTGTGGTTTCTCACAGAAAGAAGGAATAGATTATGAATAAAATTTTGCACCTATAGCCAGATACACCTCTATCAGATCAGTACTTTCCCTGGATGCAGTGATGAAATGGAAGATACACCAGATGGATGTCAAGACTGCTTTATTGAATGGTGTAGTAGAAGAAGAAGTGTATGTGGAACAACCACTTGGTTTTGAGACACATGACAGGGAGTCTCATGTATGTAGATTGAATAAAGCCCTGTACAGTTTGAAACAGGCACCCAGGACTTGGTACGACATAATTGATAGCTTTCTATCCAGTTTGGGATTTACTAAGAGTAAAGCATATTCCAACCGTTACTACAAGGTTGAAGATAACAACCCAGTGATGCTCCTATTGTATGTAGATGATTTGTTTGTAAGAGGTATGGATGGGTTGATTGCTGATACGAAGAGGAAGCTTGTTGTCGAGTTCGAAATGAAGGACTTGGGTATGATGCATTATTTTCTAGGCATGGAGGTGTGGCAGAATGCAGATGGAATTTCCCTAGGACAAGGGAAATATACAGCAGAGATCCTGAAGAGGTTTGGGATGATGGACTGCAAGGCTATGGCCACACCTATGGCATCGAACCTGAAGCTATTGAGTGATGCTTCATCAGAGACGGTGGATGCTATGATGTATCGCCAGATGATTGGGTCCTTTATGTACCTGACGAACACGAGACCAGATATTTGCTTTGCTATGAACACCTTGAGCTAGTTCCTGACAGATCTGAGACATGTTCACTTGATTGCTGCAAAGCATATTCTGAGGTACCTGAAGGGTACAATTGATTATGGGCTCAAGTATGAGGCGAGTCAAAAGATTAACCTAGAAGGTTATGTTGATTTAGATTGGGTAGGAAATGCCATTGATAGGAAGAGCACTTCAGGGTGTTGCTTCAGTATGGGATCAGTTGTGATCTCTTGGTTTAGCAGGAAGTAATCCTGTGTGGCACTGAGTACAGCTGAAGCAAAGTATGTCGCAGCTTGTTCAGCTAGTTGTGAGGCAGTATGGCTAAGGAAGCTATTGTCTGATTTATTTGATCTCTAGTTGGATGCTACTTGTATACATTGTGACAACCAGAGTTGTGTGAAGTTGTCAGAGAACCCAGTGTTCCATGACAAGTCGAAGCATATCGAGATCAAGTATCACTATATCAGGGATATGGTACAGAGGGGAGTAATGAAGCTCTAGTATGTTGCGACAGACGAACATATAGTTGATGTGTTGACGAAGCCATTGGCCAGACTGAAGTTTGAGTACTTCAGGGAGAAGCTTGGTGTTCAGATCGAGGTCCCTTCCAAGGGGAAGTGATGAGTCCATGAGCCATTCTGACATGGTGAGAGGATTGGTTCCTTCCATGGTCATATGTAAGGGATGAGCCATTCTATCATGGTGAAAGGATTGGTTCCTTCCATGTTAGATATGAGTGCTGATCCGTTCTGATATGACTATAGGATTGGTTCCTACATGATCAGATATAAGGGCTATTTCCATTCTTGGAATGGACGTGCCTGGTCAGTTACCAGGAATACTTGGTCTAGGACTGAGGGCCATTCTGATATGACTATGAGATGTGTTCTCACATGATCAGATGTGAGCGCATGGCCATTCTGATGTGATTGAGGGATGTGTTCCCACTTGATCAGATATAAGGGTTGATGCCATTCTCTTAGATATTGGAGGCACCTGGTCAGTTACCAGGAACCCTCAACCTGGGGTTGAGAGCCTTTCCATCATGGTTGCAGGATGTGTTCCCACATGGGTGGATGTAAGTGCAGAGCCTTTCCATCATGGTTGCAGGATGTGTTCCTGCATGGGTGGATGTAAGTGTAGAGCCTTTCCATCATGGTTGCAGGATGTGTTCCCGCATGGGTGGATGTAAGTGCAGAGCCTTTCCATCATGGTTGCAGGATGTGTTCCCGCATGGGTGGATGTAAGTGCAGAGCCCTTCTAGCATGGTTGTAAGATGTGTTCCCGCATGGTTGGATGTAAGTGCAGAGCCTTTTTAGCATGGTTGCAGGATGTGCTCCCGCATGGCTAGATATAAGTGCTTAGCCTTTCTGATGTGATTATAGGATTAGTTCCTACGTGATCATATGTGAGTGATGGGCATGCCTTTCTGACATGGTGTTGGATGTGTTCCTCTCATGGTCAGATGTAAGTGCTAGGCGAGCCATTCTGACTTGGTGTCAAATATAAGCGCTGAAGAAGACCTACATGGAGGCTAGGCCTACGACCAACATGAAAAAGGGTTGGCTCTATAGAACTTCCTGTGACGAGAATAATCATGAGATAGCACCCGTGATGATGATCCAGCAGTAATAATCTAGATTGAGTGATGATCCAGATCCAGAGATGATGCTCCATAGATGATGCTCCAGTGATGATGTCTAGTGATGATCTAGATCGAGTGATGATCCAGATCCGAAGATGAAGATGACTTGAAGATGAACATGACCTGAAGATGAAGATGACTTGAAGATGCAGATGATCCAGAGAAGAAGACCAGTGATGAAAATTGTGTTGACAGAATACCTTCCTAGTTAAGAGGGAGCGTTGATGAAATTGTAACTTCGGAAAGTATTCACTTGTATTTTTTATGTATTGTAACCCGATGTTTATTCTGGGATGTACTTGAGTCATGCCATGCCCCGATGTTCCTATCGGGAGGTTCTATAATGTAAACAAGTCATGTCAAGTCATTATGGGTAACCCTCCTATTGATCAAGGGTTAAAGTCCCCGCAGTTCCAGGGCAATAGGGTTATTAGACTCACCTAGTGAAGTCGGCCCTAGTTGGGTTTAGTCAAGTCGGGAATTAATATAAATAGAGATCTAGCCTCTCTATTTATCACGCACTCACTCACACTTAGTTGTAGCGCATAACTGAGGAAGTGAAAGACACCGGGGCAAGGAAGAAAGAGGTTATTGTTGTCGGGAGATCATCTTACTGTTTTGGGGTTTCACTTTTGGTGTTGATTCTATCTCTGAGGAAGTTGCAGGGTTTTCTCCATTTATGGTTTCCCCGAGGAAAAACACTGTGTTCATTGTCTCTTATGTTTGATTGTTGTGCTTGTTTTTCTCCCAGTTAAAGATCCTAATGTTATGCTAGCTTAATGTTAAAAATATAACATTACTTGCATCCCAACACAAGGTAGCATCCCTTTCTCTACTCAACACTCCTTCAGGCTATGCCTCTCTTCTAGTGCTCTTCAAGGAATGCAGTAAGGATCTACCAACCACTCTTATCTTTTCTTGAGGTTCCTTTTTGCACTAAATTACAATTCCATTTCTCTTCTCTTACACTCCTAAATCTTGCATACCAAAACATACCCAAAACCAGAGTGCACAACACAACAACCCACTTCAAACCAGCAGTTAGGCTCCTCATTGTACATAGGGAAAACACTGTAACAAAGGATTTCTACTATAGGATAAAACCCACGCTAGGAAACCCATAGATGACCTCAATTTCTCACAAACTTGAGGGATCTTCACTGCCCTTGCTTGACAACGGAAAATACTTGCAAAATACTCAGTTCACGGCTCCAAGTAGTGAATTAACATGATGCAGGATTCGGGGATTGACAATCTGGATCAAAATGGTTCTCAGGTAAACGTACAATGCACATCGGGAGAGTTCAAATGACAGAGAGTGAATGAACCCCGATGGAAAAATGATGTGAATGAATGAATCCCCCCAACCCTTAGTGCGACTCCAGGATGAGAGGATGGGAATGTGTTCCCATGCGGGTTTACTTGCTGCGGAAGAAAGAACGCGTTTCCCTGGCTGCAGGCTTTGCTCATACAAGAAATCTAACTGGCATACCCTACTCTACCCAAGGAAATAACTGCCTCAACCAAATTCTAGAAGAAATTGATGATTGAGGACAAAGGACAAAAAGGTAGCTATGGGTACACGGGTTCCCCCATTGACATTTGGTCACATTTTATTGGCTCAGGGGTTTGAATAACTCCCCACCCTATCCTTTGTGGAATCATGCCCCCATCTCTTTTACATTGCAATCCCATAGCTAGTTGTGATATTTTATTAATTGTATATTTACATGATATTCACAATGTGTTGTGCTTGACATAGCACTATCACCATAGGAATCAAACTTGATCACCTATACAAAACACCAGACTAATGACAGGGCGTTGGCCTTGAGCTCCATGCAATGGTCTCAATAATATATACATCATGTACAATGTTAATACCACGAGGTCAAAACCAGGTCACACATTCCCCTCCCCCTTGGGGTCAAAACCGAGGTATTACAGTTTGCAAGTGTGTTTTCTTTCTCAGTCCAATGTAGAAGGATTAGGGTTTATAGAATATTCCTTCTTATTCTTGTTTGTGTTTGATCTGGGCATTATTTTTGAGCTTTGAAAATTCTTCTATTGCATTCTTTCCAAGTCTCCCATACGAGAAAACGTAGGAGGAGCTACTTGGCTCGATTCAAGATTGGACGAGTAAAGGAAGGGTGAGAGGGGGTATCCTTTCCAAATTTCTCTATAGGAGGAGAAAGTTGGGGTTGGGGAGCCATTAAGAAGAATAGAGAAAAAAATCTGAAGAGGAGGGGATGGGATCCAATTTGTCCAAATAGTCAAGAAACCAAAAGCAAGGAGGAGAGATTTAATGTAACTCCATTTTACTTTGCCAAATGCTTTTGACAAGTCAAGTTTGATACTCATACCTGGTTTATTTAGAGTATTTAAGGAATGGATGTTTACATGAGTGACTATGATGTTATGTAGAATCTATATTCCTTCAACGTAAATCAAATCTTCAATAGAGATCAATTGGGGTAGAAACAATTTAGCCTGTTAGCAATTACTTTAGTACTAATTGTTTTGTAGATGACATTGCAAAGAGCTATAGGTCAGATATTGTTAGCAAAACAAGCCTTGATGTTCCTTGGATATTAGTGTGAGGAAGGTGGAGTTTAGGGATAAAAGCACCGATACTTTGTCCCTTGATTCTTCAACAAACTTCCATACATCCATTTTAATTACTAGCCAATAACTATGAAATAAATTTGTTGTAAAACAATCTAGACCTGGAGATTTTCCTTTGGCCATATTCATGATTGCTTGCTCAACTTCTTCAATAGTTATAGGTCTCATCAAGTTGTCAGTTTGCTCATGTTTAATCAATTTAGGAATGTTTATTGTTATTTGTTGGATAACATCATTTTTGTTTATTTGAGGTTCTGATAGTAGATATTGGTAGTAAGTTGTGGGTTCCTTTTCCAAATCCTTCTTAGTAGTTAGGGTATTACCTTGTTCATCAATGAGTTTACTTATTCTATTGTTGTTCCCGTGTTGTATCATTGATCTGTGGAATATTTTTGCGTTGTATCCTCCCTCTTTTAACCATTTTATTATATATTTTTGTCTCCATTGAATTTCTTCATGTCTTCCTCTTTGATCTAACTGAGTCTATATGTCCATTTCTTCTTGTAGAAGGTCCTTTGTGCATCCTTCTTGAATAAATTATTGTTGTAGCAAAGTCTTTTGAGCTATACAAATGTCTCCAAAACTTCCTTATTCCATTTTTTTAGTTTTTCTTTCAAATTCTTGAGCCTTTGTTGGAAGTTGTGCATTATAGTTCCTTTGGTTATTTCAGCTTCCTTCCAACAAGTTATTATGTTTTCTTGGAAGTTTGGGTGTTCAAGACAAAACTTTTTCAAAATGGAAGGGCTTGCTTGATGGTGAGTCTCAATGCTAACAGGCCAATGGTATGATCCTCATGATGGCAATATTGTTGCTTGAGTCATTGTTCCTTGAATTACTATGGATTCAAAGATGAGGAAGTGATCTAGTCTAGTGGCTACTTGATGTGATCCTCCTCTTTTCTTATTTCAAATATGATTCCCATTATCAGTCTCTATGTCCACAAGATTAAGTTCATTGATGATAGATTGAAAAGCTTTGCTATCTTCATATAATTTCTTGTGGCCTCCTCTTTTTCCTGCCAAGGAGGTTATCATGTTGAAGTCTTCTCTAGTGATCTAATATGGATTACCTACTAACGAATGGATAGTTTTGAGATTGTTTAGAAAAGCCAAATTTTCTGGAAGTAATTTCAGTCCATAAGGATTAGTTAAGTATCTATCTACAATTGATCCAATGAGATTAAGTTTGGTTGAGAGGGCGTTTGAAGTTGATATTAAATTATTCACATAAATGTCATTTGGATTCCATCGAATAGTTATTCATCCTGCAATTCCTTTGATATATGTGGTATGTCCTAACAATTCCTCCATATATTCTTTGTTATTTAGTGTAGAGTAGTACCTTAACATTTGGTTTCTTAAATCATAATTATAGCTATTTTTTTATTCAGTAATATCTTATGTATAATTCTTTGTTTTATCTTTCCATTGATGCCTCAAACACTCCATGTTATAATCCTCATGATAATTATTGGGGGAGGTTGGCTATATTTTTTGATACATTAAAAAGTTAATATGCTTTTTTGATACATAAGTTTGATAATGTTATAATCCTCATGATAATTATTGGGGGAGGTTGGCTATATTTTTTGATACATTAAAAAGTTAATATGCTTTTTTGATACATAAGTTTGATAAAGTTATATTAAAAAAATGTGCTCTGTCAAATTAAAAAAAATTAAAAAAGTAAAACCATCAATCTATTCAAAATGCATTATCCAAAAATGCATTATCAATCAATTGCAACTATGCACAATTGGGAGTGATTTACTTGATTAAGATGTTTCTTGCTAGCCACATGTCCTCTATGAACACTAGCTTTGCAAGGATGAAATGCCACCAAAGCCGACATCTATTTCTTCAAGTCAATTGAAGACAACGTTACTTATGTTTGGTTAAGCCCTTTGCAATTAGAATTAAAAATTCAGTTTACAATTAAGACTTAATTGAAAGCTAAGACTTTAAATTGAACAACCATGCACAACGCTCAAACATTTAAGAACGGGCTAAAATACTAGAAGGTATTGTTAAACTGTCTTCAATGAACTATGCACAATTCATTTAAAATTGATAAAGCAGTGTCAAAACAAGATGACATTCAGTTTTTTTTAACAAATTTTTCTTTGTTGTTTTGGTAAAAAACTGCCACTCTGATCATTGCACTGTGCTACCATCTTGCATATGGCTTGTCATGACATATTTGATATCTCTTACTTATGCAAAAAGAACCTTGACTTTCAACCATTGACAAAATTAATCAAATATCTAAAAAAAAAAGCAGTGTGTTCTCTTTTGTGCACTCTGAAAAAAGTCCTTGACTAACCATATCCTCCTTACCTGGATGCTTAAGAGTCGCACAAAATGGGCCCTTAATGGAGACCAAAACACAAAGTATTTCCATACTTTGGCCTCGGGAAGAAGGAACCAAAACACCATTTGGTCACTTTTGAATGAGGAGGGTACTGCTGTCGAGGATGAATTGGGTCTTAAAGAACTGGGATGTAAGCACTTTGCATAGATATTTTGTGATGACAACCAAACTGACCTTCTTTCCCAGCTTAAGGTGGCCATGTTGTATCCCATTATGATCTCTCCTATGGATGCTCCTTGCCTCACAAAACCTGTCACTATTGCAGAGATTAAAAGTGCTCTTCACTTCTTTAAAAAGGACAAGAGCCCAGGTCCTAATGGCTGGCCTGCAGAATTTTATATACATTTTTTCGGTCTGTTGGGAAAATATTTACTTGTTGTTGTTGAACATGCCAAAGTCTCGGGTTGTGTACCTCCCTCCCTTAACTCTACATTTCTTGCAATGATACCGAAGAAGGATAAGCCCATTACCTTTGCAGATTTCAGGCCTATCTCCTTGTGTAATTTACTTTATAAACTGATTTCAAAGGTAATTGTTGTTCTGGTGAAGCCCCACTTGGATACACATATTTCCAGAGAACGGTATGGTTTTCTTAAAGACAGGCAGATTGTCGAGCCCATTGGCATTATTCAGGAGACCCTTCACACTGTGAAAACTAGGAATATGTGTGCCCTCATCTTAAAGATGGACTTGGTAAAAGCATTT